>BLSH010224685.1:201431-226445 GCA_018402905.1 Glandirana rugosa
ATTTGTGGGAAAAAAAGGACGCAAATTTTATTTGGGTACAACGTCGCACGACCGCGCAATTGTCATTCAAAATGCGACAGCGCTGAAAGCCAAAAATTGGTCTGGGCAGGAGGGGGGTTTAAGTGCCCAGTAAGGAAGGGGTTAAATGTTGCCAAATCCATTAATCCCAAAGTTTTGGAGACAGCATACATGTCCAATGATATTAGATTATAAAGAGAATGTAGGGAAAATATTTTGTTAAACCTGTATGTGTTGTATTGTTTTGGAATGAAGAAAAAGAAAAAAATTAATATAGATTATTAATTTAAAAAAAAGAAAATGGCCCCAGTGTGAAAGTGGCCTAAGTGTATGGCCAGCTTTTGGCTTAGTTTACACTTGCAGTTGGGGGGGGGGGGGGGTATAAATAGGCGTTTGAGCCTTAACATTCTTACTTGATTCATATTTTGCTTTGTGGCAGACATTATCCTCTCTGTCATCTATGGCAGGTAGCACTGCTGCAGAGCGTGGCATATTCAAGTCAATGGGGTCATGCTGAAACCATGAGCCAAATTCTAGGCTCAAGTTGTGTTTCAGTATTTCAATTCAAAAAGCCCATTTAGCTGTCAAAAAAAGAAATAAATAAAACAGGCACCACCACACTAGCGATTGACCACAGATTGCTCTTCAAAGAGCAACCCAGGTGTAAACGAGCCCATATTGCATATAGTTTTTGGATATTTTGTACATTGGGACAGCTATGGTTGGTAACTAATCACATGTTCAGGATCTGCTTACTGCTTAGGGATACCTCTCCTCTCTCCTGCATGCCACCCCACAGTCTATAGTGAGAACAAGGGACACCATTTAGCACAACATATTTAGGCAAAGGATACACTTTTGCCTCAATCTAGATAAGTGGACCATGAAAAAATAAAAATTGCTTTTTGTCCCCACCAATAATTTTTCATGATTGTTGTAACATTAAAAATAACCAATGCAATGATTTTTTTTAGATCTGACTGACTGAAAGAAATGTGTGCCTTATGCCACATACACACAATGAGGTTATCGGACGAATGACTGTCCATCTCATATTGAAAATTCTCATACGACAGAATAAAAATTCAGAAGTGATGGAATGTATTGTATTTGTATTGTATTTTCGGACAAAGACTGTACTGATTAACCATTGCTTACTGGGCACTTATACCCCCTTCCTACCCCGACCAATTTTCAGCACTTTGAATGACACTGTACCCAAATGAAATTTTTATCATTTTTTTCACACAAATAGAGCTTTCTTTTGGTGGCATTTAATCACCAGTGCGTTTTTTATTTTTTGCTAAACAAACAAAAAAAAAAAAGGACATTTTGAAAAAAAAAATTTGTTATAAAATTTTGCAAACAGGTCATTTTCCTCCTTCATTGATGTGCGCTGATGAGGCTGCACTAATGGGCTGCACTGATAAGGTGCCACTGATGGGCACTCATAGGTGGCACTGATGAGCACTGATAGGTGGCACTAATGGGCACTGGTGGGCACTAATCAGAAGGCACTGATGAGGCTGCACTGATAGGTGGCACTGATGGGCACTGATAGGTGGCAATGAAGGGTACTGATAGGTGACACTGAGAGATGGGACGGATAGGTGGCACTGATGGGCACTGATAGATGGCACTGATAGGCAGCACTGATAGGTGGCACTGGTCATGTGGCACTGATTGGCAGCACTGATGGGCACTGATAGGTGGCACTGGTGGGCACTGATAGGTGGCACTGGTGGGCGGGACTGGTTAAGAGCACTGGTGGACATTGGTTAGCAACACTGGCAGTCACTGTGTGGGACCAATGTCCCTTTTTACAGAAGCCGGTAATTGGTTTATTTTTTTATCAGTGTCAGTGTGAGGGGAAAAAAATGCTTACTGGCTTCTGTTTACATCATGTGATCAACTGTCATTGGCAGACAGCTGATCATGTGGTAAAGGGACTCCAATCTGTGACCAGCCAAGTCCTAAGGACTCGATAATCACAGAGCGCCCTCCCAGCAATTTAAGCCCGCGCTGTAGCCATCTTTTGGCTATAGCGCAGGCACCAAGTCGTCAAACATGTTTGTCCCTTCGAATAATATCAGATGAACTGTCGTGATCGGCTCTCAAAAGCTGTATATTAACCATCAGATTATTGTATGATCACGTTGAAAGCGATATTTTTTTCGTTCGATTTTCTGATCATGTGTACGGGCCTTAAGGCTGCATTCACACCTGTGCATTTTGTAGCTTGTAGCTCAAAGCTACAAAACATTCAAACATAGAAAAAAATCAATTATTCTCTAAACACCTGTACCTCAGAAACGTTCTGGAGCTTCTTTTGTAACTCAAAGAGGGCCGATTCCAAAGTTTTGTGGTGTTTTGAGTCCCATAGAATTGCACTGGTGCATGTGAAAATGTACAATACACACGTTTTGTCGCATGTTAACTGCTTGCTGACCGCCTCAGGTAGGAGTATGGCGGCAGAGCCGCTCTCCTGTGCTGGATCACATATCTAGTACGTGATCCGGCATTTCCGGGTAGGGGGCACGCCGGCTGTGCTGTGATTAGTCGCAGCACAAGCAGATCAGCGGGTGCCGGCCAATGATCGACCACTGGCACCTGCTGATCAGCGAGGAGGAAGACAGGACAGAGCTCAGTGAATGTAAACAATACAGAGCTCTGTCCTGTCAGTGGGGATGTGCCAGCGCCCGTGTCCGGGGAGGGCCAGGGAGCGGATGCGGCGGATTCGATCTCCGCCGGCCATCCGCGATGCCCCCCCGTAAACACGGACCTCCGTTCTGTGAAGGGGGAAGGGCTGTGATCACAGCCTTCCTCTACACGGAAGCTGTGATCGCTTCCCTTCCCCAGCTAGGGCAGTCCCCCCACAGTTAGAACACGCCCAGGGAACACAGTTAACCCTTAGAGCACCCCCTGCAGGTTAACCCCTTCACTGCCAATGGCATTTACACAGCAATCAGTGCATTTTTATAGCAATGATCGCTGTATAAATGCCAATGGTCCCAAAAGAGTGTCAAAATGGTCCGACATGTCCACTGAAATATTGCAGTACCACTAAAAATTGCAGATCGCCGCCATTACTAGTAAAAAAAAAAAAAAAAATGAAAACCCCAGAAATGAATTCTCATCATCCGTAAACGCGACCACTTTTGCGCAAACCAATCAATAAACGCCGATTGCGATTTTTTTTATCACAAATATGAGGAAGAATATAAATCAGCCAAAACCGATGAAAAAAATGTTTTTTTTATATATTTTTTTTGGATTTGTATTTTAGCAAAAAGTAAGAAATTTGGGTTTTTTTTGCAAAATTGTCGCTATTCTTTTGTTTATAGCGGCAATCAGAAATGACGCAACGGTGATCAAATACCACCAAAAGAAAGCTCTGTTTGTGGGAAAAAAAGGATGCAAATTTTGTTTGGGTACAACGTCGCATGACCGCGCAATTGTCAGTTAAAGCGACACAGCGCCGAATCGCAAAAAGGGCTCTGGTCCTAAAGGGGGAAATCCTTTCTTTCCTTAAGTGGTTAAACCCATGATGGCCGTGCAATGCACAGTAGTACGGCAATTAGAGGCTTAAGTCAGGCATGAGGAGGCGACACTGGGAGGCATTCTGCCTGGTGAACATTGACTTCTCCTGTATTGTTCAAGTAGATCTCCACCTCTTTAAGTTTGCCTACCCCTGGCCTAGATGTTACCCAGCCAGTGTCATTAGTACAGTGACATTGTGTATATTTTTAGCACTGATCACTGTATTAGTGTCACTGGTTCCCTTAACCACTTCCATAGCGCCGGACGTCATATGACGTCCTTGGGTTTGAGTGGTGATATCTGAATGGTGCCTGCAGCTGCAGGCACCATTCAGATACCAAATAGCAATAGTGTAATCAAATATTGCGACCTTCCCCTTACACTGATTAGCGCATATGGTGCAAATAGTCACAGCAAAATTAATAATCAAAATAAAGTGGTTTATAAAAGCCGCCGTATTGGCTAAACTCAATAGTAAAATATACACATGCACAACTACATCTCCAAGCGCCAATTTCTCTATACCTGAAAATTTTTGGCATGTTCTAACTTTTAGCTCTCTCTTAGAATATCTGAACACATACAAAACATAAAACAAGGATTCAGAGAACATAGTATCTCGTTACACTTCAGACAGGTCCATAATAGGGACCCCACATGCCTAAAATTTTGGGGTACAGAGAAATTGGCGCCACCATGGTGGGGGGCAAACCTTGTAAGAGAAATTTGTAAATTAGAAACTAAGTGGATATACCTCACAGACAGTCTGGATCCGAAAGGGTTAAATATAGAGCTGGACATAAATTGCTTTATAAGTGATGTATAGGTTGAGCTGAACTGAGTATAAGATACAATTCAAAAATGAACAAAATAAGGAGTATCAAAGGTACCAAGCCCATCCTTGTCATCTGTGGACCTGGTGGATGGGGTGTTAGAGGCCCACCAATTTGAGAGATGGGAACAAACCCCACCATTAGACCTATAGAGGAGGATTTTTATATATATTAGATGTGAATGTAAAAAATGGGGCGTTTCAGTTTATTTATTTTCTCCCCCTTATTTACTTTTTTCCCCCTAATTTTTGGGTTGGCTGATCAGAAATGAAACACAAGTGGATGTGTTTTTGAATTGTGGTCTATCACATGATCACACACACACATATACAGGGGCGTAACGATAGGGGTTGCAGGGGTTGCAATTGCAACCGGGCCCCATGGTCCAGGGGGCCCATGTGCCTCCCTTGTACACCTGAATAGGAGGGATGGCGGGGGTGGCATTTAGAGGACCCAATCTCCTCCATTTTCCTCTATCCAGTTTACTTGTCTTCTGCTGTTCCCAGGGCCCCTGTGTGCTTCCCTGGTCCCCCTGGGGCCTGCTGCAGAACTTGTGAAAGGGCCCCACTGCAGTATCGTAATAAAGGGACCCATGATAGGCGTAAAGGGCCCCAGGATCAGTGGGAAGGGCCCTGGCCAGGGGGCCCTTCATAATTTCTTGCACCGGGGCCCTGAAGGTTCTAGTTACGCCTCTGCACATATATATATATATATATATATATATATATATATTTGATGTATAAGTTCCAAATTAGATAGGGGTAACGAGTTATTAATAAGGTGATCATTGGATCACTACATATTATGATTATGTGTAGCCTTTATAAAATCTTTCTTATTATTGGGGAACGGTTTTTATGATATGAGGTACATTGCTGTGAGTTTATTATGATTCGACTGTTCTTTTATCATTTGTTTGATTTCCGTTTCTATCCTGTCTTTATTTACCTATCTAAAGAGATATTTTAACCTCAGTTGAGGAAATATGTGTATGAATTTTTATGATGTCATATGAGATTATTGTAGATATAACATATTATGAGTCATCATGTTATGTATTTTAATGGACTATCAACTGTAATGAGAGACTGATTATATTTATTTTATATATAGTATTAAGTCCGCAGCACTAACATCAGTGATCAATCCTTTCCCCTGGGCACGGTGAAATACACTAGTAAGGAATGTCAAATGAACAAGCGGCTAATGACAGTTATTATTGTAAGTACCCAGCACCGAAATGACGCTGTAAGAAGCCAGAGATTAATAGATCTGCAGGCTATAGGTCGCCGGCCAGGGGACAGCTGATTACTGATAGGTGGAGATGAACTGTCCCTCCCAGTGTCTGCGGAATTATAATGAGAGGTACGGAGCGTGGGGTCACGCCCTCCGTAGAAGTCGTGATGACGAAACGCGCCAGTGCGTGACCCCACGACAAACAGGAAGTGACGTTTGCGCTCCAGGTCGGTCTGACGATCGCAGTTTCTGTAGGTTGATATGACAGCCGGAGCGGTGAAACGTCTGTATGATTTTTAAAGAGACATTTATACGCTGTATTTTATTGAATTCTTGTAAGTGCATTTTAGTGGGGGGGTGCAATAAAGTTCTATTACGGAAGTACACCATGTGAGACTTTTGTTTTACTGGGTACACATCAACATTGAGCAACATCTGGTGAGAGGCAGACCAGCCACGTGGAGATGTGGGCATTGTAAAAAGAAAATCTCTGGTAAGCAGGCACTCTACTGGGGAAGGCTCACGTGTGCTGTGGACTCACACTTGGTGTTTGGTGACTTTCAGTTTATGAAGAGACTCACTCCATTGACTCCATTTTGATCACTGTGCCTTTCAGACCTTTGCACCCTTCCAAGATGTGGACTATTTAAGCGCTGTTATACACTTTTGGGTTGAGATGTAGTTGGGCATGTGTATATTTTACCATTCAGATACCGTTCTTTTCTTCTGGCGATTCTCTTTCAGATAAAAGTGGTCTTAGCGGCGGACTCGCCGCGAGATTACTTTTATCAGCGGCGGGAGAGGTGCTCCCCCTCCCGCCGCTTTCCCGTCATCTCCGCCGCTTACCGGACCCGCCGCCAGCGGCAGAGATGATCGGATCCTCTCCCCCCTGTGTCCGTGAATCGAGTGAGCGGCTGAAGCCGCTCACTAGGCTCCATAACACGGTGGGGCGGAAATGACGTCAAAAGTCACGTCCGCCCAACGGTCTTAAAGGGCCCTTTTTTTGGGCTTTTTTGCATTTTACTGTAAATATGAGATCTGAGGTCTTTTTGACCCCAGATCTCATATTTAAGAGGACCTGTCATGCTTTTTTCTATTACAAGGAATGTTTACATTTCTTGTAATAGGAATAAAAGTGATCACATTTTTAAAAAAAAAAAGAACAGTGTAAAAATAAAAAGCAAGATTAATAATTAAAAAAAAAATTTTTAAAGCGCCCGGTCCCCGCGAGCTCGCGTGCAGAAGCGAACGCATACCTAAGTCCCGTCCACATATGAAAACTGTGTTCAAACCACACATGTGAGGTATTGCCACAATCGTTAGAGCGAGAGCAACAATTCTAGTACTAGACCTCCTCTGTAACGCAAAACTGCTAACCTGTAGAATTTTTTACACGTTGCCAATGGAGATTTTTAACTTGCAAAGTTTGTCGCCATTCCGCGAGCGGACGCAATTTTGAAGCATGACATGTTGGGTATCATTTTACTCGGCGTAACATTATCTTTCACAATATGGAAAAAAATTTGCCTAACTTTTCTGGTTTCTTATTTTTTTAAAAAAAAAAAACTGAATTTATTAAAAAAAAGCACTCTTGGAAGACCGCTGCGCAAATATGGTGTGACATAAAGTTTTGCAATGACACCATTTTATTCTCTAGGGTGTTAGAAAAAAATTATATATAATATTTGGGGGTTCTAAGTAATTTTATAGCAAAAAAGCCTGGTTTTAACTCGTAACCACCAAACCCAAAAAACAGGCTTGGTCTTGAAGTGATTAAAGTGTCAAAAGTGTCAGTTAGAGCCCGTTCACACAGGGGCAACTTGTCAGACGACTTAGTCATCTGACAAGTCGCACTCCAAGCAGTTGCTCTGACTTAGAAAAAGGTTCCTGTACTACTTTGGGGGCAACTTCAGGCGACTTGCATTGACTTCTGTTACAGAAGTCGTTTGCAAGGCACGCTGTGCCTTGATGTCAGATTTCCGCCATTACTAGTATAAAAATAAATGAATATAAATTCCAGTATGTATACTATAGTTTGTAGATCCTATAACATTTGCGTAAACCAATCAATGTACACTTATTGTTTTTTAATTTACCAAAAATATGTAGCAGAATTCATATTGGCCTAAATTTATGGAAAAAATAGATATTTAAAATATTTTTATTGAATATGTTTTATAGCAGAAAGTACTAGGTATTGTTTTTTATTTCCAAAAATATTTGGTCTTTTTTTATAGCGCAAAAATAACAAAAAACCCAGTGGTGATCAAATACCACCAAAATAAAGCTCTATTTGTGTAAATAAAATGATATAAATTTAAGTTATGCACACCGTTGAATGACCGTGCAATTGTCAGTTAAAGTAACGCAGCGCCAAAAATCAAAAAAATTGCCTGGTCATGAAGGGGGGGTTAATCCTCTGAATTGGTTAATGCGCATTTTAAGCTGATCTGTCCACACAGCAAGTAATGTCACAACTGATACTTTTCTCTGTAGGCTAATACAAAAGCGTATGAAGCACAAACTCTGTAACAAAACGCGCAAAAACATGCATAAAAACACGTGACAAAGCATGCAAGAAAGTGTAGAAATGTGATGCTCAGGTATAAATGCAGCCTGAGACTTTACACAGTTGTTGATCAAGACGGCTGTCCAAAGGTCTGAAATATACATAAAGTCATTTTAGCAGCCTTGCTCAACCTTCTTACCCCAGAGGAACCCTTTAAATAATTTTAGGTCTCATGAAACCCCTACTAAACTCAATTCATTGGGGAAAGAATGCCCTTTACATTGGTAGTCAAAGAGGAGAATGGCCACCTTACAGTGGTGGCCACAGTGCCATCAACAGCTAAAAAAAACCATTGGTGTCATTGGACATAGAACTATCCAAGCAGCATCAGATGGGAGGACAATCACTTCCAGCTCAAGGAATCTCTAGCAACTTCTGGAGGAACCCTATACTTTGACAGAGGCCTGATTGAGAATGGCTGGACTGGAGGGAGAATCTAGAAATCTGCGTATTTAATATAATAATGGTTGTGTGGTACAGCAAGTATGTACAAATGTGAGAGTAAAATCAAAATCATTTTGAATTGAGCATTAGAAGAAAAAATAAACATGAAAATACGTTACACTCAGTAAATTCACCTTAAAAAATAAAATAAAAAGTATTTCTATTAACGTTTAGCACTCAACATGCATAGTTCAGACGTAGAGCCGTGGTGAAGATATTGAAGATTGGAGCTCACCGTACGCATGGGGATGCTTTGACAAATGTAGCAGAAAAGACAACCAGACATGTTGCATATTGCTCCCTTCGGCTTTCAGCAGTGTTACCATGTACATGGAGCTTGCAAACCCACTGCCTTCATTTTAGATTTTCTTGCTGTTGTGCATCATTTTCCACAGTACATTTCTAGGTCCATTAAAAAAAAATCCATGGCTGCATACCCTAAAGCATAATAACCCAGAAATATCACAAATCCTCAGCCTGGAGATTGCTAAAGTCATATTGTTTTTTTGAAGTACACAATTACTCTACGCATTGTGTTAATGCACATTTCGGTCTAAATGTGACACATGTGTGATTACAAGCTTGTTCCACTATTTTTTTTCAAAGAAATGACCATGATTGATTGAAGTCTGCCTGCACAGAAAATGTACTGCAAGCTAAAAATGTATTCTCACCTCCTAGGGAATTCTACATAGTCTGACTGTCACCCAGTTATCACGGATGACACTCAAAATGGACCAGTATTGGTGTGGGGCTGAGCATACTGTAACTGTGGTTCCCATAAATCTAATGTAAGTATGGTGTGATTCATATGGTTTTGGTCAGATTGGTTAATTGTCATATGTCTATGAGCATTCTGTGAACTCTGGACTGATAATACAATACAGAGTCTGCTTACATAGATACCCCTGGGCCAAACCGGATCAATTGTTCAAAATGGATTTTCCCAGCTGAACTCTATTGTTCCTCTGAGATAAGCCCAGCCCCAAAAAGGCTGGTTTGTGAGTAATGTCGGTACTTTTTGATTTACAGACTGTATTAAGGAATGGACATTTCGTTGTTGGATCTTCTGACTGCCATCTAAAGTCTTTGGGCTTCTTTGGCAGTGGCAGAGTTACATTTTGGCCAACTTGACCAGGTTGCAATCATCGGAGACCAGAGTCAAGTTTATTTTAAATATGTAGTAAAATACCTTAAAATAGAAATAAACTAAAATATTATTACCTTATGAACTAGCAATTACCTTGGTTTTGGTATGTATATTAGTGTATTTAGGAATATTGCTTTTGTGCCTCGTACAGTGTATGTCATTTAGCAGCTGGATCTTCTGACTGCCATTTTAGGTCTCTGGGCTTCTTAAGCACCAGGAGTGTTATAGGTTGGCCATATTGCCCAGGGTATGATCAATGAGGATCAGTGTTACATTTTCCTTTAAATATGTAGCGACACAACCTAAAAATAATGCAAATGCAAAGATATTTCAGTTGTTTATGAGCTGGAAATACATTGCTTTTAGAAGATGGAGCCAGCATGCTTTCTTTTATACATGGAAGAGGGTATATATCTATATGTGTTTTGGCTTCTTTAAAAATGTTTTTTTTTTTCCTACAGTGTGTACAATTCCATGTACAGGTGTAGATTGTCATCTTGGAATTGTCTAGCCTCCTATACATGTTTGTATGCTGTCAATCACTGTATCCCATCTGAATGATCCCACCTCCCCCCAGCCCCTCACGCTACATTTAGGCATTCTGCCATTGTTCTACTCTTGACAGGTGTATAATTGCATGATTGATGAGGTTTCATTACCCTCCAATTGAACTGGGTCCTATCCCACTCTGTCCCCGAAGTGATTTGACTGGCAATGCTTCTCCCCCTCTGCGTACCCTCTGACCCCAAGCGCGCTCACCCCAAAGTGTTAGCGTGGTGTTTGGGGGGGTCTGATGGAGAGGTGACAGCTTCTCTGTTCATGTACATCTGCCAAACCCTAGTGTTATACTTTGCCCCATCACCGACTTCTGCCCCATAGGATGCCCTCCTTCATGGGAACGTCTGTCCTGCAAAAGTGCTTTGTTTTGTATTTAAAATATTAGTATGATATCCAATTGGAAACCCAGTTTTTAACCTACATAAGAATATATTTTCAGAGAGATATATGTTTATTGTATTGCTTGTATGCAAAGGTTTGAACTTCTTTGTTCAGATTACATAGTATATTAATTTTCTGTGAAATTAAGTTTACAGACTCTGTAGGAAACAAACTTTCACAAATACTATTTATTTGCTGATTATAACAAATTCAAAATGTGTGTGCGCAAATGTTTGTACAGTCTGTCAATAAGGATTTAGGAACAGTCCATTTGCCAGTTATTACAGTCAGAGATAGCCAGGCAACTAATAGCAGTCTGCATATTTCTCTCGGTTCAGGTTTCCTTTAGATAGTCTTGCATACATTGCATGTTTATGATCTAACTGCAGGTTTTTTGTTTCAATCCATTTATTAAGATTTCAAGTAACAACAAAAACATTATAAAGTAGCAAAATCAAGTACAATAAGGAGCTGTCACCATAGTCAGTATATAGGAAAATGGCGACATCAACATAAATGAAGGAATGGGGGTTTAGCTAGTGTCCCATGAAAAGTCCATTAGAAGGTATGAAAAACTGCATTAAAGTGGTCAACTATGAAGAGTGCCTTATCGTAGTATATGTTCGGCCATGTTCTAAGATGCGACCAGATGACAAATGGGTCTTAAATCAGACCAACATCGTAGGCCCGGCGGAGGGGTCGAGCAGGACTTCACCCGGCCATCCATCCACCCAGGCAGGTGATAACTATAATAGTGTAAAACAAACTATAACAAATATAGGAGCCACAATGGCACCAACCAATATGCTTGTACATCCATCACAAGGTTATCAAAAAAAAAAATGTGTTGTGATCAGCATTAAATCCTTTAAAGTAATTTTTCACATATAGAACCTAGACAAAAACCTTAAATCGGAAATAGAGGTCTGACTAGAGGACCAAAATTGCACCAAAGTACAGAAATAGTGAAACAAGCTAAGGAAAGGGAAAGAAAATAAGAGAAGAGAGTAAAATAGTGGGGATAGGCCCATCCAGGAATCCATCAGACAGTCAATTCAGTGCCAACCTTAAGTGTTCGGTACCTGCAAGTACGAAACCCAGCGGGTGCATAACTTTTCCATACCTTTTCAAACAGAGTTTGTTTGTCCCCTAGAACACCAACATTTTTCATGTAGCATAATCCGAGTTAATTTTTGCTTTATTAAAGGTAAGTCAATCACTGGGCTTTTCCAAGCAGTAGTGATGGCAGTTTTAGCCATTAGAAACATATAATACATTTAAGTCTGTGTGGATCTCGGGATATTTTCCACCAGTTCATTGAGCAGAGTGATCTGAGGGTCTTTAATAAAATTAACCATAATATATTAAGGAATGAACCCGCATCCAGAAACGACAGACCTTAGGGCAGGTCCACCACTTGTGAAGAGCTGAGCCCAACTGACCACAACACCTAAAACAGGAGGGTCACGCATCAGGGTACATTTTACAAAGGCATTCAAGTACCATCTCTCAAGCACCTTGTACCCTGCCTCCATCAGGGCAGCATTCCTAATGCCCTTGTGTATGTGTGCTGTCCAGTTTCGCCAATCCTTCACCTAAGGGGAAATGACTAAGTCCCTTTCCCAAGTGATTTGATAAGGAAGTTTTGATGAGGGGAAGCAAAGGATTTGTACAACCTAGAGATGCTTTCATGCTGAAGAGTCTCCTGTATACAGTACATCTGTTTTCAAAACTGTGTTCAAACTGCAAGAGCAGGACTTTTCCTCTGCGGAGTGCATAGAAAGTGGTGTATTTTTTTGAAGATGGAAATTCAGAGGTGGGCATCTCCAAATCTTGTACAAAATATGAAAGAGGGCGCACACCTCTGTGGTTAAGGAAATGTCCTATACGGTAGAGCCCCTTGTTCGTCTACCATCTAAAATGAGTAGGGGCACTTACCCCATCGGGCGGCAACTGGGTTCCTGCGGGCAGCTGGCGGGTTGTAGGCTCCGGTGAGCGGGCTGCGGAGTTTGGCGGGCAGCTGGCAAGTTGCAGGCTTAGGCAGGCGGGTTGTGGGCTCCGGCGAGCAGCGGGCTCCTGTGTCTTCTATGCAACCGTGCTGCTCCTCCCTCCTTCTCCTAGGTGTCCAATAGGATCTCCTGTCCTTTTAAGCCAATTGGGTAATGGGTCTAAGACCTGCTTCTTGATTGGGTGGGAGGAGGATCAATGTGACGATATCCAATATTCATTTGCTATTACTACACGACTGTATGGGATCAGGGCGCAGTGCTCTGCTCCCCGAGCCCACCCTTTTTTGAAACCTGTTACAGCCTCTGGCTCTAATCATGTGCTTCACAAAAACACCTCACCCCCCCATTGTAATCCATAGTCCAGTGCCCTGCTATGTAGGTCAGGGGGTCGGATGCATGGATAGAGGGGGCGTCACCCATAGGCCCCTAATGGACGGGCCGCAGCTGCCTAGTGGAAATTGAGGGTTGTTAAAAAGGGGTGCTACAGGAGTGTGAGTAGAGCAGAGAGGCTATCGTCTACAGGTTGATTCCCATAAGCCAATAAAATGAGAAAGTGTGGGGCACATAATGGCTTTAGTGTTTTGAGGGAAGCTAAAGCACAAAGTCAATAGGCAGAAGGGAGCAATCTTTGCCCTCTATAGACACCCAGTGAGGCCTATAATGGCTATACTGTATTTGACATAATTGTGTAAGTTGTACTGCAACGTAATATTTCCGAACAATAGGGCCCCCAGACCGCATAGATCCTTGGGTGCGTACATTGTAGTTTGGGCCAACTTATTATCCTTGGCTCCCCAAATAAAGTTGAAAATTTTGGTTTGGAACTGCCTTAGTGCCCCCATTGGTACTGAGATAGGTAAAGTTCTGAAAAAATATAGTATTTTAAGTAAAACCATCATCTTCACAGATGCAATTCTACCCATCCAAGACAGGGTCGCATCAGACCACGTCCTTACATCCTCCAGTAATTTAGTAAATAGCACCAGGTAATTTGCTTTGTAAAGCGACAAAATCCAGGGAGTCAATTTGACCCTCGGGTAAGGAAGCAACGCCGTTTGCCACAAGAATCAATACTGAGCCTGAAGGCTCCTTTGCACTGTATACGGGAAGTTGACATTTATGGCTTCCGATTTGGCACAGTTGACCAGTGAGCCCGAAATATGGCCAAAATAAAGACAAAATAGAGAAAATAGATGTGATAGGGTGGTATATGTTGAGTTTTTTTTGGTAGAAGACACATCATTCTTTTAAAGAAGAACAGAACTCTGGAAGCTGTGGCCAAAAAAAGTTAATCAGATGGCAAATGGCTAGTTTCTAGTATTGCATGTGGGCTCCCTGCAGCTGATTATTTCCCCTTCACTGACTTACAATGCCTTGTTCTAGACAGTGTCTCTACATGGGTGCTGCCATCTTGTAGAGGCAGTGCTTTGCTTTATCAGAGCTTCCAGCAAAAGAGAAACGTGATCAGTACAGTGGCGACTTAACCAAATCTCACTCCAAGTCTCCTGAGAGGCAGCAGCGTCTTAGATCTCACACTGCAGATATACAAGCTGGCTCTAGGCACACTCACACCAGGAAGTGCACTGCAATTTTTCAGGAGGAACTTCAAAAGAAGGCAGATTTTTAAGGGCACAATTAACATTTTTAGGTGGCTCACTATAACAGCAAATCATTTATTTTCAATTCTACTTTAAAGTGTATTACAATGTTTGCAGTGAAATTTGAGAAACCCCAAATATTTGTTAAAGTGGTAGTAAGCCCTCCTATCATTTTCAGCCAAGGAAGCTGCCATCTTTGCCTCTGTTTAATCTACAACTGCCATGATGCTGCACATGTGATCAGCTATGAAACCAGCCATTGGATGGTTTGACAGTTTGGTTTAGAACACAACCAATGGGAGTGTTACATTTCCGGCACGTGCCGGAAATCAAACTGGTTTTTAACCTGTTAAATGCATGGGTTTACTACCGCTTTAATCGCCCCATCTACACAGCATACCTAAAAATAATTATAAAAAATATTTCTTACCTTTCTAGTTATTTCTTTACAACAGGTTTATACATAGAACACTATAGGCAGCCTGCAAACTATGCCAAACAATTTCAAAGTAAAGTTAGAGGGACAAACTGAGGGATAATTTTTTATTTTATTTTTAAAGTGCATTAAAGGGGTTGTAAACCCTCATTGTTTTTCACATTAATGCATTCTATGCATTAATGTGAAAAACCTTTTAAGTTGCAGCTGCCCCCAGAGCCCCCCGTTTTCTTACCAGAGCCCGATTGTTCCCGCACCGGGGATGAGCACACCCGCTCCAGCCGGTGTCTCAGGTCCTCATTGGATAGATCGATAGCAGCACAACCATTGGCTCCCGCTGTTGTCAATCAAATCCAATGATGCGTGAGCCGGTGACGGGGCCGAGTCCTGCTGTCTGTGTCAAGAAAACGCTTCCCTGATGGGTCACTCGATGCAGGGAGGAGCCAGGAGCGCCACTGAGGGACCCCAGAAGATGAGGATCGGGGCCACTCTGTGCAAAACCCCTGCACAGAGGAGGTAAGTATGACATGTTTGTAATTTTTGAAAAAAGAAAACTGAACCTTTACAATCACTTTAACATACAATGTACCACCAAAGTCTTGAGATCTTTAACCGTTTGTTAGTACAGGCAGTGCACATCTAGTTTACAAATGATGATATCTGCCATCACAATACAGATACAATACAGACAGGGGTAATTATGGTAAAACCAACTCCACCTCTTGCTTCATGTTACATGTTGCACCCATATTATTTTCCAACAACTCCCTAGACACACCCAGAGAGGATAGGATGCTCTGCTTCCTTCCTAAGCAGCTCAGGGAGGCCACATCTAATGAGGCAGAAATAAAAGGCAATTTAGCTGTATCCAGGTGAGAGGCTTACCACTTTTAGAACAGGCATGCGGGCAGCAAAGCCAGACCAGCAATTCCCAAATACTACCAGAGTACTGCATTTCCAGTGAGATAGCCCCCCTGTGTCCTCTGGCCTTTGATCCTTCCAGCTTTTCACCTGTGTTACCAGAGTTACCCTTGACTTCACTGAACATGACCCTGTTTATGAGGAAAAATGGAAAGTAGTTTTTCATGTTCTGAACTGTTTTACTAAAGTAGGGATTTTCATCTAGACTATAGATCAGCCTTCCTCAAACTTTTCACCCCCGAAGAACCCCAAAAATAATTTTCAGGTCTTGGGGAACCCTGACTAAAACAAATTTATTGGTTATCAATAGGAAAAATGTCCCTTACATTGATGGTCAAGAATGTAACTCTCACAGTGGTGGTCAGAATTCCACCCTTACAAACATCGAAAAAGATTATTGGTGTCATGCCTCTGGCTTTACCAAAGGGCATTGCCCCTGCAACTATGTAGGGACCATTACATGGGAAGTCAATCAGCCATAGCTCAAGGAACCCCTAGCAACCTCTGGAGGAACCCTAGGATTCCACAGAACCCTGGTTAAAAATGGCTGCTATGGAGTCTTATAGAGAGTGTTAAGCAGCCGCATGCCCCCCTGATTAAGTCATAGAGACATTGCCACGAAGAGTCCATGTTTGTGCAGCTGATATCATCTCTTTTGTATTATTCTACAGTGTAGGTATATTCTTTTTCATTCTGCCCTGTTATGCATTACCAAGTGCAACTTTGCACCTGTTGTGTAAACTGCAAGTTACTTAAAAGCTGCTTATAGATGGATTGAAATTTGGCCGGTTCAGCAGGGACAAGGGAATTTAAATCCATGTATAGCCATTCCTGCTCAACTGAAGTCGATCTAACGATCTTCTTCTGTCCAACAGGACTCTTGGGAAATTTTTCTCAATCACCTGGCTGCAGCCATTGATCAGTGTATTCTGACTGCCCCCCCCCCCCCCCCCCCCCCCACCACTGTTAGAACACAATGGCACAGCATGGAGAATTCCTTCCTCCACCTCAATTGTGTGGATGGGGAAATCTGCGGAGCCTTAAGCAAGGTATGCATATTCAGTTGTTTTTTTCCCCTTAACTGGCGAATTGAATGAAAAAAAAACAGACCCCTGCATCAACAAAAAGATGTGTGATGCAGGGATCCCCCCTGTTGCACTATTGTATTCTGACAGGGGGGAATCCCCCCTGCCACAATACACAGATCAATGCTTGCAGCTATTGGCTGTAAACGTTGATCAAATGCTGGTTTTCTAGCATGACCGTTTGACAGAAGCCATTCTGTTCAACAGACAGTACCACGGACTGAAAGTTAGTCTGTTCTTTCTGAACTGGATGATTTTTGGTTTGTATATACCCAGTTTTACTCTCTGGCTTATCGTTCAGCTCATTACCCACTCTAAAACAAATTTATTATTTAAGGTGTGTTTTGGCCCATTATCTCGTTGAAATGTCCAGTCTTCATAATTTCAGCAGAATCTTTACATATACCATATTTTCTGTGCCACCAGCTGCCACACAACTGTAAAGTAAAAAAGACCATCCCCTATGCTTAACGGTTGGTAAGACATTCTTTTTTTCAAACCCTTCTTTTTTTTATTGATATATATCTTTGGTAATTGTAGCCATAGAGTTTATTTTTTTTTTAGTGAGACCATAGCATAGCTGTTGTCATTCAGGGTTCCATGGAAATCTAGGGTTCTTCCAGAGTTTGCTATTGGTTCCTTGAGCTTTGGCTAATCAACCTCCCATTTAATGGTGCCTGCATAGTTCTAGAGGCAACTCCACTTGGCAGAGCCAGCTGCATGACAGCAATGGTCTTTTTAGCTATCTGTAATGATGGCTACCATTATAAGGACATCCTTTTACCTACTGACCTCCACTGAAGGTTCAAGGGTTCCTCTAGGGTAAAAAGTTTGAGAAAGACTGCCATAGCATTTGCACCTAAAATGCCCCTAGCTTTCCTAATTCTCATGTTGTATACTGTAGAAGCTGATGTTTCTGATGAGATCAATTCCCATAGTCATGCATGTTAGAATCCCCCTCCCCAAGACGAGTGATGTCAGCAGCTTTTGACAACACTGCTCATTCCCTTTCCAACACACTCTCAGTTTTGCAAGAACAGGGCAGGTAGGGCATGGTCAGGGGATGGCTGCAAGAACCTGAAAGGGACAGCTGGCTTCCAATGACAAAGGAAGGGAAGATGGCGCAGCATATCCAAACAGTGGTGACAGGGCACTGGATCATAGCAGGACAGGGCTGGATTCGCTGGACGTGAAAGTATGTTTTTGGAAAATAACACTGCAAAAAAAAAAAATTAGGATAGGAAGAAAAAAAAAAGAACAGGGGTGGAGGTGAGGTGGAGGAGAGGTTAAGTTCCTCTTAAGGCACCCATTAGGAGTCCACGGTCACCTTTCATCATACTGGATGGAGACATTTGCCTATTTTTTTTTATCATCGGTTGCACACAATAGACAGCTAATAAAGCGTATATAAAGGGAAGGCATAGCTTTGGACAGAGTGGAGAGGTAGGAAGTTAGATCCTCTACCAAATTTCTGTGCACTCTGTAAAGTTACAAGTACTATGTCAATGCTATGTAAAGACTATGGGGTCTATTTATTGTTTTCTCCCAAGATTCACACAACATTCGCCCAAGATTCACACATTTTTCTAAATGAATCTTATTTAACAAAATGTGTGACTCTTAGGTGAAAGAATTGTGAATCTTGGGTGAAAACATTGATAAATATACCCCTAGAGGTAAATAAAAAAAACAGCAAGAAATTGAAATACAGTAAAACCTTGGATTGCAAGTAACTTGGTCTGCGAGTGTTTTACAAGACAAGCAAATGTTTTTTGTAACTTGGTAAACAAGCGAGGTATTGTAATACCAGTAGAGTCACATCCCATTTTAATCAATTAAAGCTGAGCAGAGTGTAGAGGTAGGAAGTTAGATCCTCTACCAAATTTCTGTGTACTCTGTAAAGTTACAAGTACTTTGTCATGCTATGAAAAGACTATGGGGTCTATTTATTGTTTTCTCCCAAGATTCACACAACATTCGCCAAAGATTCACACATTTTTCTAAATTAATCTTATTTAAAAAAATGTGTGACTCTTAGGTGAAATAATTGTGAATCTTGGGTGAAAACATTGATAAATAGACCCCTAGAGGTAAATAAAAAAAACAGCAAGAAAATGAAATACAGTAAAACCTTGGATCGCAAGTAACTTGGTCTGCGAGTGTTTTACAAGATGAGCAAATTTTTTTTGTAACTTGGTAAACAAGCGAGGTATTGTAATACCAGTAGGGTCACATCCCATTTTAGTCAATTAGAGCTGTCTTAATTAGCATTACTGAAGTCGCTCTGACTTTAGAAATGTTTCTTGTACTACTTCAAGGCAACTTCTATCCGACTTGTGGCCATAGACTTTAAGGAGGGTTTGTGATAAAAAAACACTTATGCTCAAAGAAGCTCACAGAAGCTTGAAGAAGCTTAAAAAAAATGTGCACAAGAGCACAAAAAGCCACAAGCTTCTTCAAGTTGAAATACAAGCTCAAATGTGTGTAAAAGCAGCCTTTTTTGAGCTGCATTGTGCAGGAGCCCTAAGTTGGATCCTCATCTTAATTGATGTGATTTGGATTCAGCATTACAGGAAGATTACCTAGGCATTGCCTGAAGTTGCTTCAATGTTGCCTTGAAGTCACATTGGTATAATCTTTTTATATTGACTATAGACTGAAGGACTTATGAATAAATGGTTGTGGAGTGGCTCATCTGAGTTTCCATTATCTCTTATGGGGAAATTTCGCTTTGATATATGAATGCTTTGGATTACAAGCACGTTTCCGGAACTAATTATGCTCACAGTCCAAGGTTTTACTGTAGTCTGAGTAGTCTGTGTAGCAATGGCTTCCCAAGTTGCTTCTGGAATGTTTGGTTCTCCTACCATTTTCAATGGTGTCCTTTCCATAACAGGACCTGACAACATGAAACAATGCTTCTTCCTTTTAGTCGCCTAAGAAGAACCTTGCTAGAACACCCTTGGCGAATAAGGGAGAAACGACTCTATCAACAATAACAACAGTCACAGAGGTAACTGGCCAGTGAAGTAAATATAAGCAAAGTCTGCAGATAGTGGGGCACTTCACAGTCCTTTCAGTCACTTTTCTTCCTCCTGCTCACCTGGTGCTTCATCATTGATAAAGAGAGACCACCTGCAAAGCCCAGGCTGCTTAAAGGAGCCCCCTTCCAAGGCTAAATCCATATATACAATATATACTATATATATTTGTAGCACCCCCATAGGGTAGGTGCGTTTTTCTAGCAGAGTTTTGCTAGGTGAAGTAAAATTTAGTCAGACCTGAGAGTAAGAGCAGGCCTGAGTGTTTTGATCTGGGCTTTGGGAGTGGCTCAGGAAGGACTGGGGCAGCCCAACAGATGAGGTCACTAAACCCTTCTACCTTCTACTGGGAGGCACTGGAACTTTCCAGAATGAAGGTGGGACATTTGGAGTGTCATAGGAAGCCCTGCCCAATCCACAATCTGGATTGGCAGGGGGCAGGCCTTCTTATATACTCTGGGCTGGGTCAGTCGGGAGGAGAGTGTCGGGTGGAAGTCTGGAGATGTAGCAGAGGTGCTGTGGAGGCCTCTACCCAAGAGGTTGCCCCATCTGGAGGGGGGGGTGACCTTGAGGCCTGGAGGTTTGGGGGTGCAGCCAGGAGTGGTGGTGATTCCTGGAGTCGCACAGCGGAACACAAGAACAGCGGAAGTGCTACACAGAGAGAGACTTTAAAGTGATCCATCGGTTTGGTGAGTGATGGTCCCTGTGAGCTAGAGGAGAAAGTGCTGGAGCAGGCTGGGAGAGGAAAAGTGGACAGTCAGTGGAAACCTTGAGAGCTTGTCAGGGGAAGGAGAGTCACTAAGGAAAAGCAGGTTGGTGGGTCCTGGAAGAGAGATGGGCTGGGAGTTTAGTCCATCAAAGGCCTGGCTAGCACTCAAGTACTTTGCTACACATTCAGGGGCCCATGATCCCTGGCCTGTAATGGGTGTTCCTGAGGTCCTGCTAATACAGAGTAGGCCTCACCATGTGCTAGCCGCAGTGAAGAGGAAGAAGTAGAGAAGCTTGATAAATTTCCTTTCAGGCTGGAGGCTAAGTGAGTGCTGGAGAGAAGTAGAAGAGTGGTGGTCTGCAGGTTCTGTGTTGGAGAGAGAACTGTAGAAGAAACGGTCAGCAAGTTGAGTGCTGGAGAGTTGTGAGGAGTAACAGTCTGCAGAAGGACAGTCTGCAGTGCCAGTGTGCATATACAGGACTGTATATGGAGTTCATGTACCGTAATTCTTTGGGCATCCCACAGTCATCCCTTATCCCCAACCAAGTTATTTCCCCTAAATAAAACAACAAAAACAAGAGCCGGCCTGTCCAGTGTCTCCAAATGTGTGATATATGGTGTGATTGAGGGCAGCTGTAAGGTGAACCACTACTACCAGCCACTCTCAAGGGAGTACATGGCTACATATTATTATTATTATACAGGATTTATATAGCACCGACAGTTTGTGCAGCGCTTAACAACATTACGGCAGACAGTACAATTACAATAAAATTCAATACAGAACCAGAGGGCCTTGCTCATTAGAGCTTACAATCTAGGAGGGAGGGTCAAGTAATACGAAAGGCTAATAACTGTGGGGGATGAGCTGATGATGAAAATAAATGTGCAGTTGTTAGGTTAAGAGAAAAGTTTTCAAGGATCGCCTAAAAGTGAATAGATTTGGAGACAGTCTGACAGATTGGGGTAGGGAATTCCAGAGAATGGGAGAGGCTCAGGAGAAGTCCTGGAGGCAAATATGGGAGGAGGTGATGGGGAGCTAGAGAGTAGGAGGTCTTGGGAGGAACGAAGAGGACGATTAGGTTGGTATTTTGAGACTAGACTGGTGATATAGCTGGGGGCAGAGTTGTGGATGGCTTTGTAACTTATTGTTAGATTTTGAATTTAACTTTGAGTCTGGCAGCAGCATTCATGATGGGCCTAAGGGGGTATAGTTATTTAAAGGTAAGCCAGTGAGGAGGGAGTTGCAGTAGTCGAGGTGGGAGACAAGCAGGGAGTGAATCAGGAGCTTTGTGGCTTCATTGGTTAGAAAGGGACGTAGTTTAGAGATGTTGCGGTGGCAAGCTTTGGAAACTGATTGGAAGTGGGGCCAAATGGAGAGTTCAGGGTCCAGGATAACACCTAGCACCCTGACATGCAGGGATAGGTGGATGGTTGTGCCATTGCTCTTGACAAAGAAGTCAAGGGAAGAGGCACATGGGGGAGGAAATATTATGAGCTTGGTTTTGGACAAGTTGAGTTTGAGAAAGTGGTGTGACATCCAGACGGATATGTCTGTTACTAAGTTAGTGATGCGTGAGGAGACTGATGAAGTGAGTTGAGGGTTGGAGAGATAGATTTGGGTGTCGCTAGCATAGAAATGATATTGAAAGCTGTGGGTGGCTATCAGCTGACCCAGGGAAGATTGAAAATAGGAGAGGTCCAAGAACAGAACATTGGGGGACCTCGAGGGAGAAGGGAAGAGGAGAGGAGGAAGTAGAATTGTAAGTGACAGTGAAGGTGCATTGGGATAGGTAGGATGAGAGCCACCAAACAGCAGAGTAAAGGGAGTAACGTTTTTTGAGGAGGAGGGGGTGGTAAACCGTATCAAAGACAGCCGGAGGTCCAGAAGTAGGAGTACAGAATAGTGTCCATTGGTTTTTGCTGTTAGTAGGTTATTTGTGAGTTTTAGAAGAGCAGTTTCTGTGGAGTATTGAGGGCAAAATCCAGACTGAAGGGGATCAAGAAGGTTATTCTTAATGAGGTGGTCAGTTGGTTGTAAACCAGGTGTTCAAGGAGTTTAGAGGAGAAGGGGAGCAAGGAGATAGGACATAGATTGTTAAGATTGGTAGGGTCCAAGGATGGCTTTTTAAGTATGGGGGTAACCAGTGCATATTTCAGAGCATTGGGGAAGATGCCAGAAGAGAGGGTGAGATTGAAGATGTGAGTTAGAGGGTGCAGGATAGAGTCAGAGTGTGACCATAGTATTTGAGAGGGAATAGGGTCCAGGGGACAGGTGATTGGTGGGCGTTAGAAAGGAATTTAGCAACTTTGTCTATAGTAGCAGGTTTGAATAAGTGAAGTGCCAATTGTACCTGTTGACATGGTGTCTTACCTGTGGTAGATACCCGTAGAGTGGAGATTTCATCACAAATTGTATCATTCTTGGTTTTAAGTGATTAGCAATCTCTTGGGCAGTGAGTGAGTTAGTGGGTGGAGGCGGTGGAGGACGAAGTAGAGAGTTGAAGGTAGAGAAGAGTTGATAGGGACTGGATGAGAAGGTGTTAATAAGAGTGGTAAAATAGGGCTGCTCGTGAACATTAGGCGTTTGTTTATGAATCTCCAAGTGGCACACAAGTACACAGGATCCAGGGTGGTGGTGGCACTTGATGCCGCCAAGGCATTCAACTCCGTGGAGTGGATCTACCTGGTGGAATGTCTGCGCCACTTTGGGTTCGGCCCACATTTATTAAATGGGTACAGTTGTTATACAGTTCCCCCAAGGCCTGAATATTTGTTAATGGACATCTGTCTGACCAATTCACCCTGGAAAGAGGAACCCATCAGGACTGCCCCCTTTCCCCCCTATTATATGTCCTGGCAGCCGAACTGCTAACCATAGTGATGCGTACCAACCCTGGCGTCTCAGGACTGCGTATTAATGACAGGGAGGAGAAAATCGGGATGTATGTGGATGACACTATTCTATATCTAGCTGACCCGGGCCTATACCTACAGGCTGCCGTACAGACCATAGAGGAGGTTGGACGACATTCAGGCCTACGCATAAATTGGTCTAAATCCCATATTTTACCCATAGATTTCTTTCCCTCTCCCCTGCAGAATTTCTCCCTCACCTTGTCTAAAGTATCTTCCTTTAAATAACTAGGGGTGGTGGTCACCAGGTGCCTCACAGACTACTATCACCTTAACCTAGAACCCCTAATAGCTCTAGCTAAACATAAAACACAAATATGGTCCAAATTGCCCCTGGGAGTCATGGGACGAATAAACATATTAAAAATTATCCTCCTCCCAAAGATCCTGTACATGCTGTGGCATACTCCTCTTTATGTTCCTCTCAAATTCTTTAAAGTGATAGAATCTATACTAAATCCATTCGTCTGGGGGCATGCGAGACACAAACTGTCCTGGTCAACCCTTAAAAATTCCACCTCCCAAAATGTCTCACTTTTATCACCTTACTAAATCTGAGAGCCCAATATATCACTCTCTGGTGTGCCACCCCCCCCCCCCGAACACCCTGCCCACACCACGCTGCAGGTAATGCTCAGGAGCCATCCACGGGATTCTCCTCCTAAATTCAATGAAGGGATGCTTCCGCACCACCGCAGACTTTGTGCTATTGCCCTCGGCAAAACGGGCACCCAACTAATCCATTCACACACACCTCTATGGTACAATACCTCCCTACCAGAACTTATGACAATTCCAGACCCAAGTATATGGGTGGGCCAGGGCATCCGTACCGAATGGACCCAAAACGTTCCAACTCCTTAAGGAGGATTTTTCTCTCTCTAATCAATTCCTTTTCCGATATTTACAACTTCGCCACGCCCTACAGGCCCAATTCCCAACCTCCCCTCCGCAACTAGACACCCCTCCGATCCTGACTATTGTCATGGGATCGGAGCCCACCAAATTGATTTAGACTCTCTACTCGTCGTTACAACTCCCACAGGAAACTAAAATCGCCTACAGAGCCAAAACCAAATTGGAAAATGAGGTGGGAGAGATAGATGATGATTGGGAGGAGATTTTAAATAGTGTCAAAACAGTGTCCTCTAAGGTCGCAGACAGACTGAATCAACTTTATATAATGCACCAAGCGTACCTCACCCCTGCGAGGCTTGCCCGGTTCCAACCGACCCACAGTCCACTATGCCCATTGTGTAATTCCACAGTAGGCACTTTCTTTCAGACCCAGAGATTGATAAATTTCTGATTATTTTTCTTAACGAAACACTATTCCTAGCTAGGAAGATGATCTCCCAGTGTTGGATGAGGGCTCAACCCCCTACTATCCAGGACTGGAAACGTGAAGTTAATGCTACCCTACCATATAAAAAAATTATATACAAGAATTGAGGTTGTCCCCTCAAATTTTCTAGGGTTTGGGACAGATGGCTATCAGATGGTGAGACTTGTGATTGATGTGCTACACGTGTGATCCATGCCTCCGTCTTTAAATAGTTAGAGACCCAGA
>BLSH010224685.1:236503-256345 GCA_018402905.1 Glandirana rugosa
TTCCTTCGGTAGGTATCAAATGTTGACAGTACACTGGACGTCACCAACCATTGTCGCCAGTGTATCAAGGCCGTCACTCAGCCATGTGACTAGTCAGTAGTCTGTGTCGGCCGCTAGGGACACCCTCGGCACCGATGATGTCACTAGGAGGGTCAGAAGGTCAAGGGTACGGCTCACCAACGGGACGACTTATCATTAGTGTTCACGGTAAGTCTAAGGATTATTCTTGTAGTTGCCGCTACTACAGTGATCGTCGCTGTTTTTCACATCCTATGCCAAGTGGCTGCCCTGCTGCATAGTAACCACAGGGTCACTAGCACCTTTCAGAGAATGCATTGTATCTTTCTTAATGAATGCAAGTCATTCTGTGATTAGATGCCTCTCCACCTCACACAATCAGAGAATGCTTTGCATTCATTGAGGAAATGCAAAGCATTCTCTGAATGGCACTTGTGATTACTATTCAGCAGGGCAACCACTCGGCATGGGAACTGGAAGACTGGGAGGATCACTGTAGTAGCCACGGCTCCCACAGGGATCGCCGGCTGTGTCTGATGACTGATCAGTGTACCGACTCACTGCCGGAACTATGTGACCGCTGTTACCAACCACTGCAGGTCACATGACAGTTGTAAACTATGGATGGCTTCCTTAATACCATCCATTGTGTACAATTGTGTTTCTAGCTGTGATTGGTCAATGTGATCACATGGTACAGACAGGGCCAATCACAACCCATCTGTACCATGTGATTAACTTTGACCAATTATTAATTCATTTTTTTTTTTGTACTGTCACCAGTCAGTGTCCCTGATCACCACCACACCAGTTATATGATGATGCCATACTGCACTAGTGACAGTATATATAAAAAAAAAAAATTAATTTCTTAATTTTCCAAAAAATTATGACAAAAAAATGACAACTTCCAAAAACCCGCAATGCCTTTTAGTAAATACCTTGGACTGTCTACTTTCCAAAAAGGGGGCATTTGGAGATATTTGTACTGTCCTGGTGTTTTAGGGCCTCGAGAAATGAGATAGGCCATCATTACAATTTTTGATCAATTTTAACTGTCCTACAAACTTCTTCGTACTGGAAGTGGTACCCCCTGACCCCAGGGGTGGCGACCGTGACAGGACTCTGCTACAGCGTGAAACGCTGTGATTGAGCGCCTAAACGCGGTGGTACCCCCTGGACCTAATGAGGTTAACTCATAAAAACATTTCCTCTAAATAGCCCCTTTGGGCCCCCCATGGGACCTATAGCACCATGATGAATTGGCCCCTTGCCCTTAAATGGGATGCAATATTGGGGTACTCCCAGTTGGTTATATTTTTCCTGTCGACTTATACCCATATTTGGGATTTGGGAGCCATGTTCTACATTATTCCCCTTTGTTTCCATCTGTATGTGTTGCTTAATACACTTGATCTCATCGATTATGGGGTTGTGAGACACTGGTTTACCTGACGGTGTTCTGACCCCATGGCGCCTTTAGCAATATCTCTCTCCTATAAAATGGTACATAAAATATATATGTATGTATATTCATAATTTGTATAGCACAGCTATTTGTATATATATGATCATTATGCATGTGACTTTGTTTTATTTACTGCTTTTATTGTGACTGTCACTGATGGTGTCTTGTCATTTGCCCAGATGTCTCCTGTATTCCTTCGGGGGGTCACGGGTGTGTCAGTGCTTCCCTTCCGGCAGAGGCACAGCGTCCCTGGAACGCAATGTTGTTCGCCCCCCCCAGTGATATGTTCGTTCTTGCGCGGTCCTAGCTTGGGTCTCCAGCCCTTCGGCAATTGCCCGCGAGTGGTGCGCGCGCATTTCCCTATGCGCATACGCACTACTGGCCGCTGGACTGGACGGTGCTACGTACGGCCTACGGCCAACGTACATCACCCAGTAGGGTTTATAGGCAGGACGCCCCTGCCTAATCTAGCATGGAGAAGGCCCCAGGGAATGAGGATACCATACTGACCCACGGTAAGTGGTCTAATCGTTCGGCGCTACATGTGTAGTCCGCATGGCGGCTATACTATCAATGCCGCCTCCCACCTCCTATAATGCTCCTCTATTTATCTTTTACCTTAGACTGGGAACGCTTGGGTTCTTATGCCTGTTGCTTGGGCTCAGGTATTTATAGTCCCCTCAGCGCTACCTTTTGATACTTAGCTCATACTATTCTGTGGCTGGTGTCCTCCCTGGGACCATACCGGGACGTAATACACGTATCCCTCAGGTATCCATTACATTACACTGCTGACCTACAGTCAGTGACTGGGTGACTCTCTCACTCCCTCCTACCCTGGACTCATGCCCAGATTTGTCTCACACACCCCTGGTAGTGGTACCCTTCCTCCCCACCTTTTTGTCCCACTTCTTATTTCCCTCCTTTTACCTTTTTTTTCTTTCTTTCCCCCTCCCTTTCTTCCCCTCCCCTTCTCCCCCTCCCCCCCCTTTCCTTCCTTCCTCCACTCCCTTTCCCTTTTTTTCCTTTTCCTTTCTTTTTCTTCTTCTTTTTCCCTCCCCCTCCCTTTCCTTTCTTCTTCTATTTCCTTCCTTCTCCTCTCTTCCCTCTCTCCCTTATCTTTTTTTCTTCTCTACTCCCCCCTCCCTTCTCTACTCCCCCCTCCCTCCCTTCTCCCCTCCCCCCTCCCCTTCCTCCCTCCCCCCCCTTTTTTTCTTTTTTCCCCCCTCCCCCTTCTTCTTCTCCCCCCCCAGTACACTAACCTTCTACTCTCACATCTTGGTATAGGACTTGTTATCCATTTATTCTCCATGCTTAATACCCCACCTCTGCCGACGGGGGACGATTAGGGCACCTGTGCCGCACCTGTTGATGCTGAAGATGTGGATAAGCGACAAGTCACCTTTAAAATATACATCCCCATTTCTTAAAAAATGTTTACATTTTGCTGTATATGCTGTATTATTGGTAATGGTTACATCCATTTCAATGTTACACCGAATATCGTTCACTAATTATATATTCCCAACTGTTGTAGATAATCCTCCTGATGAAGTGGTCTTCCGCAAAACATGTAGAGGTCATACAGTATCTACACCTCAACACCATCTGAAGCTAACCCTTTGGTTTTTCCCCCACCCTCTACACAAGGGGTGTGGGATAGAATGGTGTTAATACCCTCATTGATTTTAAATGCATGTTTGTAAATATGTATTGTATATTCTCCTTCTTTACATAATAAAAATTATGATGTAATTTTAAATTTTGTTGCTGTATCTGCCAAATATCGTATGGTGTCGCAATAGTCCAATATTGTTTGTTCTTTGGGTATGGATTGGGGATTCCCTACCCTCCCTTTTCTTTTGCATTTACCACTAGTTATGGACGAGACACCCCAATTATAATTTTTCTCACCCAACCCATTGAGGTACCTAACCCATGTCCTACAAACTAAATAATATACACTGATTTTGGTTATTTTCACCAAAGAAATGTAGCAGAATACCTTTTGGTCTATATTTATGAAGAACAATTATTTATTTGCAAAATTTTATAACAGAAACAAAGAAAAAGGCGTCTTTTTCAGTCTTTTTTCATTTATTTAGCAAAAAAATAAAAAACCCAGTAGTGATTAAATATCATCAAAAGAAAGCTGTAGTTGTATGAACAAAATGATAAAAATTTAGTTTGGGTACAGTGTAACATGACCGCGCAATTGTAATTCAAAGTGCGACAGCGCAGAAAGCTGAAAATTGGCCTGGGCAGGAAGGGGGTAAAAGTGGTTGGTATTGAAGTGGTTCAGGGCAGATTACCTCTTCTTGCTTTAGGAGACAATAGGTTTTATTGTGTATTCACAAAGGCCTCATGTGCTTACCATAGCGGGCACAAAGGTCTCACCTGTTTTATACATCCTTTCAAAAACAGAAATTGTTTTCAAAGGTGGCTTCAACATACATCTGCTGCACACATTTTTCGCATAAAATAAGCCGCAATGTGAGTAAAAAATAGTCAGAAAAGTGATGTTTTGAAATTCATCTTATGCATAACTAAGCAGGATGCCTGTATGTAAAGAGCCATATGGCTGAGTACATTTTTCAAAGCAGCCGGTACTAGTGACCCCTCAATATGCTGCATTTATTTTAGCTCTCTTGTTGGCTTGAGCCTTATTGGGCTTTTTGATTTTTAGATAGATGATAAACTTTGTGTGTCTGTGTTTAATACCACACCACTAAAGCTGACCATCCACCCATAGATTTCTTTCATTCAGCCTGTGGGTTGAACAAAAGAAAACTAAACGATTCCTCTATCCTTGGTAAACAGCATAGATGGACGAATCTCCACTGTGGCCGTAGTGTCAGCTATTGGAATAAGCAAACATTGTCTGCATCTGATTGCATCAGTGTTTGGCCCAGAATTTTCTGCCTGGCTCTTCTGATTCTGCAAACAAAGGATTTTGGGAACAATGGTTCCGACAGCGGCCACCCACTGATCAAATTTTGGCTGGTCCGTTGGTGTATGGCCAGCTTAAGGCAACCACAACGTAAACACTTCTGTTTATGTCCCAAGATAGGAACTCTGTTAGACAGAAGTTAGGGACTCCACTTAGCAGAGGAGCCTTGGCCCAAAAGTGTAGCTTTACATATTATAATTATTATTATTAATAATCATTTTTTTTATTATTATTATTATTATTATTGCACAGGATTTATATAACTAAATATATGAGGGCTTTTCACCAAGTTTCTGCACTTTTTTAAACTCTATAAAATATAAAACAGTGTGCAAACATTTTGAAGACCCCTCGTATATAAGAGCATTGCTCACACACTATCAATTAAATAAGCGACCATATACCAGTGAATCTCTAATAATAAATAATGAATAGACAGCTAGAGATCAAATACATCCTTCTAGGTGTAGTAAATAAATAGTCTGTGTGAATAAAAGTGATTATAACAGTTCATCACATATGTTAGTGTATCTCTATAAACGTGACATTCAGGTCTTCATGTGCTCCTCAAAGAAAAAGCTCCAAAGTGTGCACCACCACCAAGTCAATGCACTCACCAGAATGTATGGCTGCACAAGCTATAGGCAGCAAATGAGCTCAACTGGAAACATTCAAACCACTGCAATCCTTCCATGAGGAAGGGTCTCTTTAAAAATATGACCTTCTAAACAATGGCACAGATCAGGTTGTTATACCTTAGACCCGTCAGGTGAATGGTAAGGCTGTGTGGAACAAGTGCTCACCAAACCAGAGCCAGGTGACGCTTATATAGCATAGTATTTATTGGAAATTGTGATAAAACATCTAAAATTAGGAAATATTGTCCTGCGCGATCGTCCAGTCCAGGTTGGAGCGGGCTCTCCGCACAACCTGTGGGGAGAAGCCCGCCTCACATCTGTACTCCCATCTCATATTCGCATCCCTACCACCTCTGGAACATCTACGAAGGCGCTGGCAGTAAGACATCCCTGCCCTCGATGATGATGACTGGGACGATATATGGGACTTCCCTTTTAAGTCTCTGGTCTTGCTCTGGGACCGAATGGTACAATTCAAAATAATACATAGGGCATATTTCACCCCCCCCCCCATAGGCTTCATATGATGCACTCAGATGTCTCCTCAGAATGTTGGTGGCGCAGGGCAGCGGTGGGAGATTTTCCGCACATTTTCTGGCACTGTCCCAAGGTTCGGGACTACTGGAGCGGGGTTCTGGCCCTGGTTAATCTAGTTGCCTCTACATCTATTACACCTTCTATGGAGCTTTGTTTGCTGGGGCTGGTAGAAACTCTGGTACCAACTGTTGCAAAAAGGACACAGATAGGGATACTCCTCTTTTATGCCCGCAAAAACATTGCTATGCAGTGGAAGAAACCCACCCCCCAGCTTTGGCACACCCCCTCCTTGTAATAGATCCTGCAAGGGTAGTTCATGGGAAGACATGCGGGTGGGAGGCTTTGGTGGGTGTGAGTGGGGGACGCCTGCGGGTGAGGGCAGGGAGCGGCACCTCCCTACAGATGGGGCAATCCGGCTTCGAAACGTATGTACCATTTTACCTAAACCCGCACCGGATCATGCTACTTTATGAGACAGCTTGTTTTGTGTTGTGGTGGCTGTAGCCACTTATTGTAACAGTCTTCTCAAAATTCAATAAACAGTATTTTTAAAAAGAAAATAGGAAATATCAAGCTTCCATTACTTACAAATATAAAATTCTTGCGGCAGTGTGATGAAGGCACTCTCTCTCCACCCAACACATTTTGCATTCTAGTGCATCATCAGGGGTCAAAGAGTGCTGAATGCCAAATGTCTCATGTGTATACAAAACCTCACTTAAATGAATGGAGCTATATCTGGCGGGGATCTTGCCAAAGATCGGCAGCCATTTTCTATAAGACCAACCCATAACAATAGGTAATACTTAGCCATTTATATATATTTTATAATAAAACCATACTGAAAATGCTGTCCAATAGCATTTTTATTGTATATCAACAGTGGGGCTCCGAGTTTATGGCAGCGGGTAGTCTGTGTATGCTTTGTTAGACCGTGATACACTTTGTCTATGGGAAAATGGGTGTCATTACTTCGGCAAGATGGCTGCTATATACAACCCAATGCATTCATATAGGCTGGTCTTTTAGAAAATGGCTGCCAATCTTCAACAAGTTGACTGCTGGCTAATTAACAGTGTGTGAGTACTGCACTTTTATTTATATATAGTTACAGCAAGGGTTTTGGCATATTTACCCCTAGTGCTAGCAGCTACCTTCTTTCTGCTGAGCGGCGACTTTCTAGATCTGTTTTTTATATAACGCCAACAGTTTGCACAGTGGGTTGCAATATAAAGGGAGACCGTACAATTACAATGCATTTCAATACAGAAGGAATCGGAGGGCCCTGCCCATGGAGCTTACATTCTAAAGGTAATGGCTGCGGGGGATGGTCTGATGGAGGTGGCCCAAGTAGAGTTTTCAGGTGGAGGTGGGGTAGGCTTCCCTGAATAAATTCGTTTTCAAGGATTGCCTAAGGCTGGTTTCACATTGGCTGTTCGATAAGGTCCGACTGTCAGTTTTTTAGGCAGACCTGATCGGATCATCCATAGCTCTCTATGGAGTGGCGTCCGATCCTGTCCGCCAAAAACAGCAGGTCAGATGGAAACAGACAGGCCTCATAAAGCACAGTGGAGCGGACACGGACCAGTCATCCGCCTGCTCAGCAGGGAGATCTCCTGCTGAGCAGGCGGATGCAGACTACGGAGATCGTCCGTTTGAAATCAGCCTTAAGAAGGACAGGGTAGGAGCTAACCGGATATACTGGGGTAGGGAGTTCCAGAGGATGGGAGAGGTTCTTTAGAAGACCTGCAGGGCGAGCATGGGAGGTGTTAACAAGGGAGCTAGAGAGCAAGATGTCTTGGGAGGACTGGATGATTTGGCCAGTATTTTCAAATGACGTTGGTGATGTAGCTGGGGGCAGTGATGGGGATATATTTGCAAATGTATGTAAATTAAATGGCTTTTATTAATGCAGATTGTTGAACAGTTTAGGTTCACCTTATCTATGCTAGGAATAAATTAAGTGGTAGCCATTTTTTTTTGCCTAGCCACATGCCCATGGCTAGTCTATGACATTCTGCAAACAGTAATTTGAGCATATCCTACAGCAGTCCTGAAGCATTCAGGAATTAGAGTAAAACTGGCCCTACACTGTAAGATTTCTCTCATGGGTAAAAGAGAGAAAGGCATGGCTCCTTATCTATGCTAAACATCGGGGATGGAGGAATTATTCCTACCAGCTATTTTGGCAGCCAGCACCTGTGACCATCAGAATACCCGAACAGTGGCTGCATGTGGATGCACCCACTGTTTGGCCAACAATAATCTCCAGCTCGAAGGCTATTGAGTGAGAGAGAACTGGCAGGGCCACCCATGGCTCGAAATCCACTTTGTGTATGACCAGCTTAACCAATCTGAAGGATGCGGGTGTTTGTAGATACTTACCAAAATGCTGGAAAAGACTTTATAACCAGTGTTGATTAGTTCCTTTTTTCATGTAAAATACACTGAATGTGAAGTTGGAATTGTTGCTTATAGGTGATCTTGTCAAGGCCTAGAACAGTTGTCTCCAAACCACGGCCCTGGGGCCAAATGCGGCCCTTTGCATACCTTTATCTGACCCTTGGGGCACTATTCCTCCCACTGATACAAGGCACTATCCCTCACACCGACACCAACAATGGACAATAATCCCTGCACTGACGCCAACAATGGAGCACCATTCCTCCCACTGACACCAACAATGGGGCATTATTACTTCCACTGATACCAATAATGGGGCACTATTCCTCTCACTGATACCAATAATGGGGCATTATTCCTCCCACTGATACCAATGATGGGGCACTATTCCTCTCACTGATACCAATGATGGGGCACTATTCCTCTCACTGATACCAATGATGGGGCACTATTCCTCCCACGAATACCAATGATGGGGCCCTATTCCTCCCACTGATACCAATGATGGGGCACTATTCCTCTCACTGATACCAATGATGGGGCACTATTCCTCTCACTGATACCAATGATGGGGCACTATTCCTCTCACTGATACCAATGTTGGGGCATTATTCCTTCCACTGATACCAATGATGAGGCATTATTCCTTCCACTGATACCAATGATGGGCCACTATTCCTCCCCAGAGCCGTCTTTAATATGGATTGGACCCTGGGCAAACATTTTCTTGGCACCCCCACCCCCCTGCAATTTTGCTGTCCACCCCAACATCTCAAAAAACAAGCACACACATAGAATTATCCAAAAAAAATAAAATAATAATAATGTAAAATTGGTCTGGTAGGGAGGGGGTAAAAGTGCCTGGTACTGAAGTGATTATAACAGAAGAGACCCTAAATGTCCCCCCTGCCTGCCAGCTATAATGTGATTTGAGCCGTGCATGCGCAGCTGACATCACATTTAGAGAACGCTCTGTGTGCTTCGGCTATGTCACCCCGTGCGCATACATGCAGTTTGCAGATAAGTCTGTCATAATCTGCTAGTATGCAGTGCATCCTAGTGCATTATGACTTAAACCTGCAGGGGGACCAGTGGTTTTATTTGTAAAAATGACTTTACTACTGCTTTAGGCCTGGTTCACATGTATGTGGGTTGGCGGCTCACATTTGCACAGGCACAGCAGTCCATTCATTTGAATAGGCTGCCATCAGTGTTGCCAACCTTCAGTATTTTTACTACATGGCAGACAGTAAAAAACTGGCACTTTTCTCCTGCCAGTAAATGCCAGTGACAGGAAAAGGTTGCCAGTAAAAAATATGGCTGACGCTCGGCACGGAACTGTGCATGTGCAGTTCTGGTCTGTGTGAGACCATCCGAATGGCTGCTATAGTTTGTTTGGGCAGCGCCTTCAGGGGGCAGTTCTGGCGGAGCTGGTGCCTGAGCGTGTATCGTGTGAAGTCATGGTTCAAGGGAGCTCAGCGGAGCCTCTAGTGCAGGTCTGCGGGACGGGAGCAAGGCCAGCCTGGAGCGGGACTGTCAGTGCTGTTTGGACTGAAGGGACCACCTAGCGTAGAGAGAGTCTATCACTGTGACTGAGGAGGGGAAGTGTCATGTCGGTGAGGGGTCATCATCATCTGTGCTGCTGCACACTGCTGTCACTGTCCCTGAGAGTCAATTTCATGTGTGTGCCGCCCATTCTAATTTCTTGCCTTCCTGAGCTACTTATTTACTATATCAAAAATAAAATAAGAAATATGTTTTTGGCCTTAATATCTCCCTTAAATCACATTGCTAATTGTATATTGTGCTTGTTTGTAGCCTAAATACTATTTTTTTTTGCTGAAAACTGTAATTTTGTAACTTTTGCAAAATGCTGTGCCAGTAAATCCTGTGTCATGTCAGTAAATTTCAATCCGGTAGGTTGGCAACACTGGCTGCCATGCCTGTGTTTCCTGCAGACAAAAGGTGCATGCGGCATTTTAAAAATGTAGTGGCCTTGAAATCGCATCCTGCTTTTGCACCATGCGACTTACCTGTGGTTCCTGCACACACAAACGCACTGTGTTCTTAAAAGCGTAGCCCATGCATCTAAAACCGCAGCAAGTTTGCTGGAGCAGGAACTGCAGGTAAGTCACATGGTGCAAAAGCAGGATGTGATTTCAAGGCCACTACATTTTTAAAATGCTGCATGCACCTTTTTTTGCAGGAAACGCAGGCATGGCAGCCCATTCAAATGTATAGGCTGCTGTGGCTGCTCACATGTGGGCCGTCAATCCACATACATGTGAACCAGGCCGAAAATATGCCCATCAAGCAGTGAAATACAGCACTGTCTGGTTTGGTGGCCCATGCTGTGTGCTCTGTAGTAAATACAGCCACAGCCTGGACTGTTTGGCGTTTTGAAACTATCTACATATGGGGAGCAAGGGGAGGAGAAAGACCTACCTGGTCTTCCTGGCCAGCTCAGCTCCGATCACCATCCACGGACGGGCTCTCACCAGTGCTGTTGGCTGCCACACTTTACCATCCAGCACTCTGACATCAGCTCCACTCCACAGTCCTACCCAAGGCCTCATCCGATGTACAGGCAGCATAAATAGCAAGGGGCAGGGTGAGAGCATCAATGGAGGCCGCTCCTTCCTTGAGAATATGCAGCACTGCTGCCGGCTGCCTGTTTCACTGTGTGTGTCTGGACTGGAATCTGGTGGATTTGAAGGGCCGATGGAGGTCCCGATTTGCGGGCTTAAGGGGCAGCTCTGCTTTGGGCCCCAAAAAAAATGACAGGGCCCTGGGCAGCTGCCCGTTTGCCCTGTGGTAAAGACGGCCCTGTGCCTCCCACTGACACTGACGATGGGGCACTATTCCTCCCACTGATACCAATGATGGGGCACTATTCCTCTCACTGATACCAGTGATGGGGCACTATTCATCCGACTGACACCAATGATGGGGCACTATTCCTCCCACCGACATCAATGATGTGGCATTATTCCCCCCCAGTGACACAAATAATACAACCCTATTCATTCCACTGACACCAATGAAGAGGCACTAATCCTTCCACTGACACCAGTGATGGGGCACTATTCCTCCCACTGACACCAATGATAGGACACTATTCCTCCCACTTACACCAACAATGGAGCAATATTTCTCCCACTGACACCAACGATGGGACTATTCCTCCCACTGACACCAACAATGGAGCACTAATATTTCCCCTAATACTAAAGATGGGACATTGTTTACTCCCACTGATGCCAGGTAATTTTCTACTCCCACTGACCACAGTCCGTCCCTTTGCATACCTTTTATCTGACCCTTGGGGCACCATTCCTCCCACTGATACAAGGCACTATCCCTCGCACCGACACCAACAATGGGGCAATAATTCCTGCACTGACACCAACAGTGGAGCACCATTCCTCCCACTGACACCAACAGTGGAGCACCATTCCTCCCACTGACAACAACGATGGGACACTATTCCTTCCACTGACACCAACAATAGAGCACTAATATGTTCTCTAATACTAAAGATGGGATGTTGTTTACTCCCACTGATGCCAGGACATTTTCTACTCTCATGGACCACAGTCCGCCCCCCCCCCCCCCAAAGTCTGAGGAGCAGTAAACTGGCCCTTTGTTTAGATAGTTAGGAGACCCCTGGCCTAGGAGATGTGTCCAACCACTATAGAGTTATGGCCACAGTGTGACAGTTATTTGATAAAAGCCAATCGTATGGTCTTAGGACTTACCCTAGAAGCAATCTGCCCATGTAATGGTGAATAAATCTGCTCGACATTAGATGGCTTCATCATTCTGTAGAATAATAATGACAGAATCCTAAATGATCATTTTGGCCATGTTTATGCACCAAGCAGATAACAGCAGCCTTATCTCACAGGAACAGGAATGATCTCCAGGAAAATCTTTTTGCAATTATCAGTTCCTGCCCCGAAATCAGGCAGCCATGGGGTTTCTGCTGAGCTTGTGTTCTGACCATAGATGTACAATTGCTTGCCAACACAACCAGTTGACTGCCATCTTGCCCTTTTAGCACCTTAACAACAAGACATTGGGGTTGATTTACTAAAAATTGAAAGTGCAAAATTTGGTGCAGCTCCACACAGAAACCAATCAGCTTCAAGGTTTTATTGTCAAAGCATGATTGAACAAGCTGAGGTTAGAAGCTGATTGGCTAGCTCCAGCTTTAGTAAATCAACCCCATTATCTCATCTCACACAGTTCAAAAAACATTGATTTCTAGCTTCATCTTGATTATTTGATCCTCATGTTTTTTTATCTTTGTGCACGCATACACATTCAGATATTTATTTAAAATGGTTGGAATCATCTCCATTTAATGATCTTTCATAAATATATATATATATACATCTGTAGGAACATAAAACAAGAAGTGACCAGACAGCTCTGGTTGTAGTTTTGTGTTTGTAGGAGAAATGATACAGGCAGTCTGGGTAGTATCAGTCCATTGTAATAGCGTTATACATGGAGGAGACAGATCTGTAGGAAGGAGGGAGCGGGTTCTCCACTCCGGGAGGCAGCTCCAGTGCATATCAAGCAGCACATGGCTGGGACTGCATGCAAGGTGCTGGGGGGGAGTGAGTAGAGGGAGCAGCTGTGGAGGTTGGAGAGGGGTGACTGGCAACTGTCAGAGAATGATTAATGTCTTTATTATTATTTGTGTGTAATGTCTCCCAACTCCCCATTGCTTCCTTCTGCAGCTCTACCACCTCTCATCCATCAAATGTCCTGACAGCCGGACAGCAGAGCTTTACCCCACCCCCACTCACTGCCTGACTCACTGCTTGTGCCATGTCCAACTCATGTAGCTGAGATGGTGGGAACACACACATCACTTAAATGTAGGTAAAAGCGTGGACAGGGAGGTAGGAAAAAGGGCAGCCAAGAGAACACAAAGGCATAGGGTGGCAGGGGGGCAGTGAGGAAAAAAAGGGAGAGCAGATTGAAAGTGGAGTATGGAGAGGCCACAACATAAAAAAATGGGGCAGAAAAAGAAAGATGAATAAGGAAAACATAAAACTAGAGGGGAAGAGAGAATAAAGAGGCAGGGCACAAGAAATGAGCATGTTCTCCCTGTGCTTGCTTGAATTTCCTTGTGATATTGTCTCACACTCCAAAGACATGCTGGTAGGTTAATTGGTTACTGTCTAAAGACAGCTAAATGGTTCGCATCTCAGCTGGTTCAGCAGGGACTGGCCGAGATTCAAACCATCTATGGGCAGGTTGATTGTACCCAAGTCGATCCATTGATTGACTTGGGTACAACCAGCATGCCCAATTTTTACATGCGATTATTGGCAGCGGCACTCTTCGCGCTTCTACCCCCCAGCCGGGAGAACACAACAGCTCTGAATGTGTTGATGGGGGAATTGAGAGATTTTGCTCATATCGATAGATTTTTCTTTCCTGCAACTACAGGAACATCATGTATGGCCAGTCTGAGTTGGTCATACAAAATAATTTAAAACCATCCAGTGCTCAGTCTAAGGAACTTCTCAAAATGACTAGGCACGTAATGATTTCCTCAGTGCAGCCCTCCTCAGACTGGGCAGTCTTGAATACACTGTAAAAACACACACAAGAGGACGCAAACATCTAGCGCATTACAACCATAACCATTTAATAGAAATGCAACAAAATTACACTCATAAACGCAGATAAAATCAGGCTTAACAAAAATGTAGCTTTAGTAGATGGGACGGGTATCCTCATCCAATGCCACACGGTGGAGAAGCTTATGTGTTTCGGGGACAGGCGCCCTTCTCAGCTCCTCAGGACCTGTTCCCCGAAACACATCTTCCTCACTGTGCGGCATTGGATGAGGATACCCGTCCCATCTGTTGGAGCTTTTTGTTAAGCCTGATTTTATCTGGGTTTGTATGATTTTGTTGCATTTTTTTAAATAAATGGTTATGGCAGTAACACACTAGGTGTTTGTACCATCTTGTTTGACTTTACAGTGTATTCAAGTCTGCTCAGTCTGAGGAGGCCTGCACCGAGGAAATCATTATGTGCCATAGTCATTTTGGGAAGTTCACACAGCTTCAACAGGTGGGATGGTTATCCTCATCCAATGCCCCATGGTGGAGAAGTTTACACATTTCAGGGGACAGGCCCCCTTCCTCTGCCCTGAGGAAGGGGGCCTGTCCCGCGAAACACATAATCTTTTCTACCAGGTGGCATTGGATGAGGATACCCATCCCACCTGTTGGAGCAGTGTTTTTGTTAAGCCTGATTTTATCTGAGCTGGTATGATCTTGTTACATTCTTAGTAAATGGTTATGGCGGTAATGCACTAGGCATTTGTGCCCTCTTTTGTGTGTTTTTACAGCCTAAGATGGGGTATGTGCTTGCGTAAGGTAGGGATCTTACATTGTAAATGCCTTGAGTGCAGGGATTGCTATAAACATAGAATATACTGTATATGCAAAGTCATGCATAAATTGACATCACTATATAAATACCTGTAATAAATAAATAAACATGGGACCGTGAGAAAACTGTTTCATGGGAAAGTAATAGAGTGGGAACAGAGAAAAATGGAGGGACAAGGAGTTCAAGAGAAGGCAAGAAAAGAATGGAAAGTTACAGTTATGGAAGTGACTGGTAGAGGAAGAGAGCAGAGTGCTGTTTATTAGAGAAGAGTGGGGAACAAAAGACAGATATTAGAAAATGAGGTGATGGGGTGCCAGAGAGGGAGCATAATCTCTGCCATAAAACAAAAATTCTGTCTGGGAAAATAAAGATAGGGAACAGGGAGAGAATAAAGAGACAACAAAAATCAGGGGGCAAAAAGAGAATACATTTTAGTGGCGCAGAAGAAGAATGATAAGAGGGGAAGGTGTCATGGACAGTATAGGGAATGGAGGTGCAGGGAAAGAACAAGGAAAGATTATGGGGTGAGAACAGAGGTGAGTACAAGAAGAAAATAGGCACTGGGGAGTACATGAGTGGGGAGAATAAGTGTGTGTGTGGGAAAGGGGTGCTTTTTGTGTTTTTGCGAGACAGAAAAGAGACAACAGGTCAAGGGGGCAATAGTGGGTGCACTGGGAAATACAGGAGGATAAGGAAAAAAAGGGGTTGGGGGTGTACAGAAAAAGAACATAAGGGGATCAGGAAAGAATAGTGGGTAGAGCTGCAGGGAAAGAAAAGAGGGGAAAAGGGAGAGAATACAGATTATAGGTGCAAGGGGAAAGCACAGAGGAACGGTAGAGGGAGAGAAAAGAAACGTCGGGAAGATTATAAAGGCAATCATGGAAAGTTAGGGCGAAGCAAAAAAAAAAAAAGTGAAGGGCAAGCATGACTAGGTGAAGAGGGTAGACATGGATGGAAAGGGTTAAGGCACTGACCTGATTGGCGGAAGCTTGAGTCCAGGTAGGGCTCTGGCGAGGACAGGAAGAGGTGGAGAAGCGGATACTTCAGTCAGTGGCCGCCCTCCCTGTTTTTGTTTGGTTCAGGGCTTGATGTCACAGCAGCCTTGAGGTTGTGGTGTTTGGAGATGGTAAAAAATCAGTGATGGTTTAATGGTTGGAGACCCATCTGTGGTATGGCGTCCTCAGGTGCATTCCAGTTATCGATGGGTTAACTGGAAATTGGAGACATAGAGGTCTCTGTGGATAGTTTTGGTTATTGTCCCCGGGGCCTATGGTTCCACAGATACACATTAACCAGTTTTAGTGCCTTCAAAGACCAGCAACCTTCATATATATACATGTGTATATATATATATATATATATATATATATATATATATATATATATAAAGTATATGTTTTAAAGGAATTATTGATACATCTTAATAAAAGGCTGCTATTGCCATTTTTGTATCCAAACTCTGGCGTGGTCTGGTATTTGGCAGGTATATGAATAGGCTGGGTTTGGGATAGCATAGCAGGTAATCCTATCAGGTATGTTCTACCCCCGTCAAGAACTGGGGCACAGAGGAAACGTGGTAATAAGAAGTACCAGAAAAAAACTGAAAATGACCAAGAGAATGGGGAACAAGGACAAACAAATGGACAAATGTGGGTGTATAGAAACAAAATGGAGACAGTAGAAGATGGTAGACATACAGAATGGCAGAGAGAGATTAGTCAGAGAGGCACAGAGAGAATGGAAATCTGGACTAGCACACAAGGAGAACCAGAGAAATCAGAGGGGGCACAAAAGTTTTGTGAGGTATTTTAGTAGAACAGAGGGCTGTCAGGTGGAAGAAGAGAGTATGTAGTAAAAGTCTGAGGTTACAGTATGGAGATCAGAGATGAAATGGTAATGGGTCTCTGGAGAGCAGACGCCATGAGGGAACAGAACAGATCAGGTTGCAGAGGTGACTTGATTATGCTTGATGCCAGCGTTCCCTTTGATCATAAGAAAAGCAGATGCACGCTAGCTCTCTGCAGGCATCTTCAAGGCAACAATTGTTCCATGATGACTCTTCTCATGTAACTGGCCACACACACATTCTGTGCTTATACACACCTTCACACTGGGCCAGCTTATAAAAGCTGGAGAAAAAAATTGGCTTATAACAGATGATAACATTTTCTATCCTGCATTTCAAAGGAGCCCCATGGGCAATTGTGGCTTCTGAGAAGGGAAAAAATCCTTCTTGACCCCAAAAAAGCCACATGATCAATCTACTGAATTACAATCCCATCTAATATCCTTTAGTACCTATAACTGTGAAAGTCATTACTTGTAATACAAGAATCCAGTATTTTTTTGCTTTTATGATTTATTTGCTTTCGCAGCAAGACGGGAATTGGCTGGCTCCATTTGGGGTTCCTGAAACTGAGAAATCTAATTAAGGGGCATTGTCTGAGATACAGAGACGTCCTATGGACTGGCATGTAGATCAAGGATTATAGTGGGCAACCAAGGACTTAAAAGCAGGTTAAGGATCTATGTACTCTAAACAGAAACTGGAGTATAGGTTCAGTACAAATGCAGACAAATCAGCCATTTTCTGTGTCACTAGCAAGTGGCAGAAGGCTCTTAACCAAGCATTGGCTATGAAAGTGCTTGGCCTTCTCCAGACACCCCACAATGGGGAAGGGTTTGGCTGCAGAACAACTCCAGGTCTGTTTCCTCCAGTATTGCCCCAATGGAGACAGCCTCTAACCTTAGTCCATTTACAACATCTTTATCTATTTTGTTGTGTTTCTGTTTTAGGAGGATCTTATCCTTACCTTTCAAGTTGCTGTACCAGCTATAGTCCGACTGCATGTTAATCAACCTAGAAGACTTTGTAAACAGCAGCAACATTTCCAAATCCCAAACTGTAGATTTGAAAATGGACATTCAATTCTAAGCATTAGGATTCCTGTATGCAACACTGAATCCAGCAAAAGATATGCCATCTGCAAAAAAAAAAAGACAAAGAACATCTAACAGAAAGCTTTTGAACACATCCCCATAATCATTTCCCGTATATTCTACAAAAGTACTTTTATTGCAAAATTCTGGTCATTTGAAAAGATGCGTGGCAGATTGTGGAGAGCAAATATGGTGCATAGGGCTGATGTATGAGATGCGGTCAAACACTGTACTCCACATTCCTTTAGATCAGGGGTCTCCAAATTTTTTAAAACAAAGGACCAGTTTACTGTGCCTCAAAGTTTAGGGGGGCCCCATTGTACACAATGGGAGTAGTTAATGCCTCAGCTTGGTGACTAGTGGGTGTAAAAAAAAGTACATAGCATCCCTGTGGTTAGGTGGTTGAGAAATAGTTCCTAATCTGTGGTACTAGTGGGAGGAATAGTGCCCCATTGTTTGTGTCAGTTAGAGGAATTGGGCCCCATTATTAGTGTCAGTGGGAGGATTAGTGCCCAATCATTGGTGTCAGTGGGAGGAATAGTGTCCCATCATTGGTGTCACTAGGAGGAATAGTGCCTCATCATTGGTGTCAGTGGGTGGAATAGTGCCCTTAATAGATCGCTGTGTGGTTGAGAGCCTCTTTTGGTCTTGGGGGGCGTGACCAAGTGGTTCATGGCGCAAGTAAGTGAGACCCTTTTTATACAGATATCTACATAGAATTTAAATGGCTGTTTTTTGTGATGACACTAATACCAGAATATATGTTCTTTCAATAGAAAATAATGAGCTCTTGAAGAAGCGACAGTTCGTCGTGAAATAGGGAGAACGGTCATTGGTTTATGTCAAGACTGTCAAGTGGAACCCATATACAGGCAGTCCCCGGGTTACAAACAAGATAGGGTCTGTAGGTTTGTTCTTAAGTCAAATTGAGTTTGTAAGTCGGAACAGGTACATTTTTAAAGTGTAGCTCCAGCTCTGTAATGTTTATTTTGCTGTCTGGGACCCTGTTCAGAAGATTGTACCTCACTTTCTGTCCCTATGACAATTGGATTTTGAACATTTTGGGTTGTTGTGGAAACAAGGATTGGTGATAAAGTATCAGGGGAGACACCTTTTTCCCATGGTAACGCTTACAGGAGTGAATTTCCCTTCCTAGGGGGAGATTTCCTCTCACTTCCTGTTGTCTCCCTCCGTGTGTAAGTTGGAGTCATTTGTAATTCGTATGTTTGTAACTAGGGGACCGCCTGTACTGGGAGATTATATATGAGGAATATACTCACCTTTAATTCATACCCTGGATGGTACCATATTCCCCAGAGGAAACCACTTGTACTGTGATAATCTTGTTCATGTTATTTACATTTTTGTTACGTCTATGTCTGCAATGGTTACACCATTTTTTAATGTAGATCAATAAATATTAATTATTTTTTATCATAGGTGCCGATAAAGTTCATTGTCTTCATCTTTCACTCCTGGAATAGTGCCCCATCGTTGGTGTCAGTGGGCGGAATAGTGCCTTATTTTGGTGTCAGAGAAAGAATTTATATTCCATCATTGGTGTCTGTGGGAAAAATAATACCCCATTGTTGATGTCAGAGGAAAAAAGAGTGTCCCAAGGGCTTGATAAAGGCAAGTAAAGGGCTGTATCCGGCCCGTGGGTCATAGTTTGGATTCCACGGCTTCAGATGTAGGGAAGAGCTATACAATGCAATTATTTATTCCGCTTATAAATGGCAGTTTCAGATTTTAACCACTTCCGGACCGCCCGCCATCATTATACGGCAGTACTTTGCCGTTGAATACCGTTGCTATGGTAGCAGATAGCTACCATAATCCCGGTATTTTTAAAAATGGCTGGCAGCTGGCTTTCGGATAAAAGTGGTCTCTGTGGCGGATTAGCCGCAAGGTCACTTTTATTGGGGGCGGGAGAGGTGCCCACCCCCCTACCGCCATTTCCCTGTCCTCTCCGCCACTTACCGGACTCACCGGTAGCAGCGGAGACAATCGGGTCCGCTCCCCCCACAACTTGGATGCCTCCCAATCGGCTCCATAGCATTGAAGGGCCGAAGCGATGTCAAATGTCACTTCCAATGACCTTAAAGGAGATTTTTTTTTTTTTCAAATGGCATTTATTTATTTTTATTGCATTTAAAGTGGTAGTAAACCCTCCTATCATTTTCAGCCAAGGAAGCTGCCATCTTGGCTTCTGTTTAATCTACAACTGCCGTGATGCTGCACATGTGATCAGCTATGACACCAGCCATTGGATGGTTTGATAGTTTGGTTTAGAGCACAACCAATGGGAATGTTACATTCCCGGCATCTCAGCTAGTTTAGCAGGCTGATTATACTCAAGTTTATCCATCGATCAACCTGGGTAGAACTAGCACATATTAGTCGGACGATTTGATCGACTCTACGGCCCTTACATTGTAAGGGTAACCAACACGAGATTTGGTTTG
>BLSH010224685.1:256355-277966 GCA_018402905.1 Glandirana rugosa
ACGATGGCCACTCAGGCCATTCACTCGGATAAAAGTGGTCTCTGTGGCGGATTAGCCGCAAGGTCACTTTTATTGGGGGCGGGAGAGGTGCCCACCCCCCTACCGCCATTTCCCTGTCCTCTCCGCCACTTACCGGACTCACCGGTAGCAGCGGAGACAATCGGGTCCGCTCCCCCCACAACTTGGATGCCTCCCAATCGGCTCCATAGCATTGAAGGGCCGAAGCGATGTCAAATGTCACTTCCAATGACCTTAAAGGAGATTTTTTTTTTTTTCAAATGGCATTTATTTATTTTTATTGCATTTAAAGTGGTAGTAAACCCTCCTATCATTTTCAGCCAAGGAAGCTGCCATCTTGGCTTCTGTTTAATCTACAACTGCCGTGATGCTGCACATGTGATCAGCTATGACACCAGCCATTGGATGGTTTGACAGTTTGGTTTAGAGCACAACCAATGGGAATGTTACATTCCCGGCATCTCAGCTAGTTTAGCAGGCTGATTATACTCAAGTTTATCCATCGATCAACCTGGGTAGAACTAGCATGTCGGATTTCTAGCATGCGATTATTGCCAGTGGCCTGTGTTCTCCAGGCAGGGACAGCTCCTTGCGCCCTCAGTAGGGATTCAGTGTTGATGGGGAAATTGAGAAACTTTCTTTCCTGCAACCCACAGTTGCAAGAAAGAAAATCGCATCTTCTATGGCCTCCCAATTTTCAAGTGAACCTATGTGATCTTTTTTTGTCTGTGGTGTCCCAAAATATCTATCATGATTATCTGTATCCTATATACTGCCCAAATGGCACAGTGCCAACATTCTCCTGAACTCCTCTGAAAGTTTATTTTTCTAGTATTTCAGTTTTACAGCAATTATAGAGGTGATATGTTGACCCGCTCACTGTAGTTTAGCATTACTGGTGGTGACGCATTGCTCTAGACACAGTTAAAAACAGTGCAAGTCCAGTTTCCCTGGCAGATTACAGAACAACCTGTCCTAGAGGTAGTGTGCAGCGAGCAGCGTGCTCTCTATTGAATTAACTTCCCAATTTGCCCTTATCTGTCTCCTTGCACATTACCTATAATACAGTTAATGTACTGAAGCAGATGTGGTTTTTCCCAGTTAATCCAATCCCTAAAAAAAAAAAAACACACACACAATGGCTGTTTATTCGACTAAGCCCTCCATCGCACCTTAATAGAATCTGGAATCATTCCACTTTAACCTTTTCAGGATCAGCTGAGTACAGACTGATATGGCTGTATGACATTGTTCAGGAATTTTCTAGTACCCCTAGGATTGTGCAGAAGGTTGGTTTAAAAGGAATTTATAGCTTTTCCATATATTTTCTTTACTAACTATATATAGTGAATATGAAATATTACATATGAATGTTCATTGTTTACTGCTTCCATTGCGCATGCAGGAGCACCCAACAAGACTGCCAAATTCCTGGTGCTTAAAAAAAACAGGGGATCAGATTATTCCTGCTTCCTTTGCTTGAATCAACATTTTCAATAGAACAATCATTTTATACCTTGATACTGTTGGCCTTGAGGAAAACACTACCAAAATATCAGCTGTTTAAAGTTGTTGTATTCTATGCATTAAGATAAAAAACCTTCTGTGTGTAGCAGCCCCCCTAATACTTACCTGAGTCCATCTCTATCCAGCGATGTGCATGAGTGCCTCGACCGCCCAGGACTCTCCCTCCTGATAAGCTGAGACACAGCAGCGATGCCATTGGCTCCTGATGCTGTCAATCAAAGTAAGTTAGCCAAGCAGGGGAGAGGGGGCGGAGCCGAACCATGGCTCCATGTCTGAATGGACACACGGAGCTGCGGCTTGGCTCGGGTGCCCCCATAGCAAGCTGCTTGCTGTGGGGGCACTAGACAGGAGGGAGGGGCCAGGAGACCCGAAGAGGGAGCAGAAAACAGGAGGATCCAGGCTGCTCTGTGCAAAACCATTTCACAGAGCAAGTAAGTATAGATTGTTTTGTTATTTTTTAAGAAAAAAAAAAACGGGACTTTAGTATCACTTTGAGGGTCCATGCACACTAGCTTAACCACTTGCCGACCGCCGATCGGCATTTGATGGCGGCAAAGTGGTTCGTTCCCGCAAAACGCCGTCATACGACGGCGGCTGCGGGATCGAGCTTAGTTCGGGGAGGGCCAGGGAGCGGGTGCGGCGGCTTCGATTGCCGCCGGCTACCCGCGATGGCCCCCCCGAGCGGAGGAACGGAGGTCCGTGTATGTAAACACGGACCTCCGATTTTTGTGAAGGGGGAAGGGCTGTGATCACAGCCTTCCTGTATACGAAGGCTGTGACCACTTCCCTTCCCCAGCCAGGGCAGTCCCCCCACAGTTAGAACACGCCCAGGGAACATAGTTAACCCTTAGAGTGCCCCCTGCAGGTTAACCCCTTCACTGCCAATGACATTTACACAGTAATCAGTGCATTTTTATAGCACTGATCGCTGTATAAATGCCAATGGTCCCAAAAAAGTGTCAAAATAGTCCGACATGTCCGCTGAAATATCGCAGTACCGCTAAAAATCGCAGATCGCCGCCATTACTAGTAAAAAAAAAAAAAAAACCCCAAAAATGATTTCTCATCATCCGTAAACGCAACCACTTTTGCGCAAACCAATCAATAAACGCCGATTGCGATTTTTTTATCGCAAATATGAGGAAGAATATAAATCGGCCAAAAACGGTGAAAAAAATGTTTTTTTATATATTTTTTTTTTGATTTGTATTCTAGCAAAAAGTAAGAAATGTGGGTTTTTTTTGCTAAATTGTCGCTCTTCTTTTGTTTATAGCAGCAATCAGAAATGACGCAGAGGTGATCAAATGCCACCAAAAGAAAGCTCTGTTTGTGGGAAAAAAAGGACGCAAATTTCGTTTGGGTACAACGTCGCACGACCGCGCAATATTCAGTTAAAGCGACGCAGGGCCGAATCGCAAAAAGGGCTCCGGTCCTAAAGCTGGAAATCCTTCCGGGGCTGAAGTGGTTAAAAAATACTCCTTCTACAGGAGTTTTGTGTTTTCCCTGTAGAAGCAGCTCAGTGTTATTCTATGTGTCCATGTCCATTAGGACGTTTAGAGGCATGTTTTAAGCTCAGCAATTAAAGTTTTTTTTTTTTTTTTTATAAAAATAACAAACATGCCTATACTTACCTGCTCTGTGCAATCACTTTGCACAAAGCAGACCAATCCTCTTCTTCTGGGGTGCCCCGTCTGCGCTCCAGGCCCCTCCTCTTCATCGAGTGCCCCCATGGAAAGCAGCTGGGGACACCCATGCATGCTTGCTCCTGAGTTCCACTGCTGCGTCCATTGACACAGACAACGGGACTCGGCCCTGCTCCCGTGTCACTGGATTTGATTGACAGCAGCGGGAACCAATGGCTCCTGCTGTTATCAATCTGTCCAATGAGGAGAGAGACAGCAGCTGGAGCCGCTGCACTCATTGCTGGATTGGATCGGGCTCAGGTAAGAAGAAGGAAGGGTCTGGGGGAGCTGCAGCACATGAGCTTTTTCACCTTAATGCATAGAATGCATTAAAGTGAAAGACCTTGATGTTTTACAACTATTTTAAAGTCAGATAAAAAACCCTTCTGGTTTGCATTTTTTATTGGAGTTTTCTGGCAGAAAAAATGCTAAACACTATTAAGTGCGCCTAAACATGTACAAAATCGCTCTATATGGACATTTTTTTCTGCCAAGGGAACAGGCATTTTTTAAGCCCAGTGCGCATGAAGCCTAAAGCAGATCTCAAGTTTAGAAACACCCCCCCCTGCCCCTCCAAAATATATTTCTATTTCTGTCTTAAAGTTCTTCTGGCTAATCTGGTAACATCACAGGTCCTCTTCTTCTCCAACTGCAAAGGTGGCCATTACATACTGTTGCACGGACCAGAGCTCACATAATGGCTCCCAGTACTCTGAGCCCAGCCCAGTATCATGATGTCCCACCATGGGGTGTTTTAATGACAGCCTGGGCTCATAGGAACTGGATTAAATGACGCTGGCTGTCATTCAACCCGGACGACTGGCGACATCTAGTGGCAGAGAGATTTCCCGCAGGAGACATTGCCAGATTAAAAGTGAGTATTGCGACAAAACCTGCATTTTTATTTTACAAACTGCTGTGCTGCTCAATTGTCTTAATTCTGAAATTGTTCTGCATTAATTACATTTGTGAAGAATATAGTTTTGCAATGAAGCATTTTACATGAAAAGGAAAGGAGAAAACAGTAGATGGTTATATTTGCAAACTTACGTGCACTTTGTACTTGCAGCTTAAAAATGAACTTTTCTTTACCTTAAAAAATGGATCGTTCACACACCGGTCTCAATGCCCCAGCATGACATCCGCAAGCAGTCTCTGTACCAGCTGGCCTTTCCTTGTTGCTGTAGGTAGACTCCCTCCTCCTACTCAGTTGTTGAGTCCCCACATGACATTTGCTAAAATGATTACACTCGAAGAGGAGATGTATCTGTGATTTAATAAAGCTCAAGACTCTTCCCCGCCTCATCTTTTTCAAGTGATTATTACATGGGCTATGCTCCTGACCAGGTAACAGCAATGAATGCAGAGCTTGTTATGTGACATTACATTGAATGAGAGCATGGTATCATAGGACTGTGTTGGTAGACTTCTTTGTCTCTACAGGACCAATATGAGCAGAGGTAAAACAGATAAGACTAAAGATGGCAAAGGCAGATATGGTAGTATGTCTGGTCATTTAAAGCCCATATTTAGACCCTCCTTATGTATATCTTAAATCCAGAAACATAGAAGATCAGCAATCTGGTGTTCATTACCAAGAAAAAACCCTAGTTGGTATCACCTCTAAGTCACAAAATAATAAACCTAAAGATCCAACAAAATCAAACATGGGACTTTAAATAAACATCACCAATGTTATATAAATGACATAGTAACACCAAATTCCATAAAAGTACAATTTTATTAATAAACAATATAAAATCCAATATTTAAAATTAAAATCCCAAATAACGTGGCTCTCTTAGTGAAGACTCAACATGTAAACTTCTGTCTACACATCTCATGATTTTCTCCGCTTCTTCAGGACATTTAGTGAAGCTGGTTTCATGCATAGAAAGACAATATTTCACGTGTGAATAGATTAACAAACATAGACATTAAAACAATATACTGTATAATACTAACCAGGCTTAGTTGGAGATAGAAAGAGACAAAAAAGAGGTTGGTGGGGGGCTGGAGACACTCATAACACCTACCTGACACTTACACTTGGACCAACAATTGTCATAATTTGGTGTCACCAGTCCAATCCAGGATTTGCCAGCACATGTTGCTAATAGTAATGGCAGTTTGATCTTCAATTACATGGATGGAATTGTGAAGGTAACATAGTCACAATTATCACTATTCCTTTCTATACACTGTTTTTTCCATATTATAGTGTATATATATTTTTCCTCTCTTGTTTTATTTGCAGAGTTAATGAGAATCTTTTTGTGCGGATACTGTTCATCAATGTTTCTCTGCTGTTCTACACCCCCCCACCCCATCCCATATGTTCTTCCACGGGTCGGGCAGGGGGACCTGGTGGGAGAGCAATTTCTATCCTGGATGGGTTGTGTCATTATATCTGCATTTGGTCTGAGTATATGTGTCAGGTAGGTGTTATGAAACCCCCCCTTTTTTTTTGCTTTCTATCTCCAACTAAGCCCAGTCAGTATTATATATTGATTAATGTCTATGTTTGTTAATCTATTCACATATAAAATATTGTCTTCCTATACATGAAAACAGCTTCATTAAATGTCCTGAAAAAGCTGAGAATTTTGTGAAATGTGTAGACAGCAGCTGACATGCTGAGTCTACCCTAACCCAAGTTTTTTGGGGATTTTAATTTTAAATATTTGATCTTATTATATTGTCTATTAATACAACTGTACTTTTATAAAATTTGGTGTTACTATGTTTATATAACACTGATGAGGTACATCTTAAATACAAAATAGGAACAAAGTGTCTCGTGCGCTTCTCACTGTGACTACAGTACAATATGAACGTATTCCTTGTATATGTGAAAAATATATTATAAATATAAAAAAGTGTATAAACCACAGCTGCCAACTCCTCAAGTGTCACTAGCACCTGCGACTGAGATATTGTATATATAATATAGATCAGCACTATGAATGCATAAATAAAAGAATGATTAAATAAATAAAACAATATGATAATGTACATATATCACAAATCGAATAAACCACGTGAATAAAATGCAAGATCAAGCAGTGTAAAAAATAAATATAACATAAAGTGTCCAGTGCTTCAGTTCATAATTCAAAAAGGTGCAGAATAATGATGTGCAAAAGTGCCAAAACAAGGTATAGGGGTTGATTTACTAAAGCTGGAGAGTGCAAAAACCGGTGCAGCTTTGCATGCTAGCCAATCAGCTTCTAACCTCAGCTTGTTCAATCAAGCTTTGACAATAAAACCTTGAAGCTGATTGGTTTCTGTGTGGAGCTGCACCAAATTTTGCACTTTCAAGCTTTAGTAAATCAACCCCATAGTTTCTTGTAGATGGAGCAATAATTCAAATTATTCACGAGAAACAAGTACCAGTGCTTGCAGTTCTTCTGTAAATAATGTTCCACTGAAAAGAGGTATACACCAATAATATTCCACAAAGATAGGGTATACACCAGTCCTCCAATGGCAATGGCCATTCACCTTATTCCCTTAGGAAATGCGCATCTCGCTCATAAGAGCTAACTGCTGCCATTATTCTCTGTTTGTCCATATGCACATAGAATGAATATTAAAAAAATATAGTAGCTCACAGTTAAAATCACAATTATCCGAGTGTTCCAGCTGTGCAGAGCGGTGTCACGAATATCTGTATAGTATAAGCGAAGACTTCCGGGTTCGGCCGTACCCGTAAGTGACGCCCAACCGGCTCCTCCCTACGTGAATTTATCCCTTGATAAAGTCAGGTGGGTGTGACACAATGCGTCGGGAGGAGTCAGGTGACGTCACTTCCGGGTACGGCCGAACCCAGAAGTCTTCGCTTATACTATACAGATATTCGTGACACTGCTCTGCACAGCTGGAACATTCGGATAGCTGTGATTTTAACTGTGAGTTACTGTATTTTTTAATAAATGTCAGTTTTAAATACTACACCATGAGAAGCTTTTTCTTCATCATTCTATGTGCATATGGACAAACGGACAATAACGGCAGCGATTACCTCTTATGAGCGAGATGCGCAATTCCTAAGGGAATAAGGTGAGCGGTCATTGCACATGGTGGAGGACTGGTGTATACCCTATCTTTATGGAATATTATTGGTGTATACCTCTTTTCAGTTAAACATTATTTACAAAAGAACTGCAAGCACTGGGACTTGTTTCTCGTGAATAATTGGCCTTATTGCTCCATCTACAAGGGACTATACCTTGTTTTGACACTTTTGCACATCATTATTCTGCACTTTATTGAATTATGAACTGAAGCACTGGACACTTTAAGTTATATATATTTTTTACACTGCTTGATCTTGCACTTTATTCACGCGGTTTATTAGATTTATGATATATGTACATTATCATATTGGTTTGTTTATTTAATCATTCATTTATTTATGCATTTATAGTGCTGCTTCATATTATATATACAATATCTTAAATACAGTTGTCTTGTGGACAGCCAGGTGACATCTTTCCTCTTCTGGTCCGGTGTTGTTGGTCTTGAACTGCGCAGTGAATGGCACTGATTTAATGACTTCAGCACCTTTCTCTGCAGCACTCTCCTGCGGACCCAGGCTAGCATGATGACACACCTCCAGGGGGTAGGTAATTGACAGCCTGGACTACAGAAATTGGCTTTAATGATGATGGTCATCATTAAACCAGAAAGAGAATTGGTGTTGAAAAGCTAGAGCGGTGAGTCTGCAAGGAACAGTGCAGAGGAGAAGGTGAGTGAAAGCTGCATTTTCCTATAAAAACTGGGATTTTTCTTTAAAGCAAACCTTTGTCCAATTTGGGAAAAGCAACAGGTTGCTTTAATCTTCCTTTCCCAGCAGAGACTTACCTCACTTCTCCGTTCAACGCCATGGCAAATGCTTAATACTTCCGGGTATGGAGGAATATGTGACTTACTCTATAGTGGGCAAAGCAAAGGTTCAGTGTAAGTCTTAATAGGCAATGTTCATTGATAACTTCCCTTCAAACTGGTGTTTCAGTTTTATGTGGACAAAACTGGGCTGAATGCGGAAAACATATTTCTCTGTATCCTCAGGTTTTTTTGATTTTCCCCAAAGCAGTTTGAGTCCTATCCTACAAAAAAGCCAACATTCAACCATGCTTCATGACACCACTTTTTGAGGTGCTGGAAATTCTGGAAGGGAGCGGGATCATTTACTTTTTATGTCCCAGAGAGACAGATAAAAGCACTGTGTGATTCATCTTGCCTGCAACCATAAAAATGTAAATATCAGTTTCCAATGGATTTGGCCTTTAAACCACATTGTGTGATGGTAGATATGGCTGTGCGATGACCACACCTGTCCCTTTTATGCAGTCATTGCTAAGTTGATTTTCTATTCACCTATATCATGAACCAGCTGTTTCAGATTTGTACATGTGCAAGGCCAAACTCGAGAAACATTCAATTAATCAAATCAGCCTGTATGCCTGTATGCGTCTGGTTGGCTTTATGTGCAGCTCAGGAGAGAGGCATGAATCAAACTGGGAGTAGAGAGAGACAGATGAAGACTGTGGGCAGGAGGTACAATACTAGATAAAGGAGGGTTCGGTACAAGAAGAAAGGCCTGTTGCTCTCTTTGTCCCTTTATGTTCGGACATGAGGGAGTCACAGGGAGTTTGATGATGATGTCATAATGCGGATTCTTATACCTTTTATGCAAGACTGGCTTCTTTTAAAACTGGCTTGTTTTAAAGAATAAAGGCAGTTTTACAGAAAACAGCAGGACTGCAACAGATCCAATGCTTTCTGAGGGCCATTCATAAGATCGTCTGCCCAACTGATTTCAGGGGCATAGTATTTTTCCAGCCATTCATTCTGACCAGGTGTGTCTACACAATGCATACATATGTGCCCACTTGCAATCAATCTGAAGAACGACCATTCAGATGTTGGATTCTCTAAACACTGTCCAGTGTTTATCAGTATTTTTATTCTGTTCATACATTCTGCAATTTAGAAAGGTATCGATCAGCCTTAAGAACAGCAATTGAAAAAACAAAACAAAAAACATGACAGGTCCTGATGCTACCACTAGCCAAATACCAGCTCCCCAAGCTGTTAACAGCCATATAAGAGAAGACGCAGTGATGTCAGTGCTATCTCCACCCCTTTGTTTACATGACCAGAGGATCCCAGCCATGTAAGGCAATGTGCCATGATGTCAGCAATTCCTAGGGACCACACACCAGAAGGGCACCACTGCTTCCTTAGAAAGCATTGACAGCAGTAAGCTGTCATATATTGTATGCTGTATAAATGGTAGAAAACGCGGGCAGGTCTGACAAAATTGCCTAGGTTCAGACCAAACTGTTGGCTTATCTCTAATCATAAACAGCATCCCTCTCACTGAAATCCATGGTAGATCTGATAACACAGGCAATTAGCTGCAGGGATCCCAGGCCGGGGGACACAGGAATTACTTCAATGGAATTAGAGTACTCTGGAGCAATTGGGGAGAAGCTGGGTTATCTAGAGAAGCTGTGTGCTACGAGGCAGTTTTTTTGGTTGCCACATGTGGGTTCTAACAGTGATGGGTCTCCCATTTGACTGTAGATCACTTGCCAAGCTAGCTTTGCCTTATCAGCTGTGGCCTTTATGAGCTGCTGAAGTAGAGAAGCACAGAAATGTAATTGTCTTGGGAGCTTCCAGGAACCCAGTAGGGAAAGGAGGTAAAGAAGCCTGAGTCTGCATGTTAGCATGGTGAGTAAATGTGCACTCTGCTATATTCCAACCCAATGTAATATGCTGTCCTTCGTATTTATCATTTATCATGTGCAAAGTGTACAGGGGTCTCCCAAAGTCAGTTCTCTACACTTAAGGCATTTTGTCTCGGTTCCATCTCCTGGGATAAGAGGTGATGCATCTCTGTCTTTAGGCGCTTTGGATTGTGGTGTAGAGGACTCCACAGCTGAAACATGGACCTGGGCTGGATGATCATTGCACTGTTTAATATTGTCAGGATCCATTGCTTCTCCTGGAGGTCTTGGAGATAATGGTGGAAGAGCAGGAGGCAGCCAATATTATTTTACACTTTATGTTGGACTAGGCTAGGTAAAAGTTTGATGCTGCCAACTCTCCTTGCTCCACCCATGACTGGTCTTCAACTAACTGTTGGACTTTAGACAGTCATTGATTCGACTCCTTAATCCAGGAAGTTGGAGTTTATTCAAATTCCTCTGTGTGCACTGTAACCCATAAATCAGTGGGCTCCATGAGAGTACGGCAAAACATAATAATGCTGGGTAAATCGCCTGTTGAGGAATGTACTGCATGCTTGTATGTCCAGACAACTTTGGCTAAGTAATGGTCCATTTCCTTAGTTTCTTACAAGCTAAACCTCGCATAAGTTGTGTCAGTGTGGGGACAGCCATAGGGAAAAATGGTTCTCACACAATCTGGGCAGCAAGCTCGGCGGTTTGGTCTTGGGTCGGTAGTGCCAAAACAAACTTGGTAAAGTAGTCCACCATAACTGCAATGTAGTGGCACTGTATTCTGCGGTACAGTATAACATCTCTTAGTACAAGATGAGACCATTCACTCAGCAGTGTCTTCATTTCAAATAATAGCTTTAATCATTCCTTGGGACTGGGCCACTGCCGTAACTGTATTACCTCTGTTAGGGGAGCAACCACTGAATCATCTCTGTCTCTGCCTAGTTATACTCTTCCAGTACATGGACGTAGTTAACCTGAGGCCTACTCTTTGGCTTTCCTCTAGTCAGATCAGACAGTAGATATTTCTACTTCCATCGACAACTCTGTGATATCTGACTAGTAGGTACTGAGTGTGTACTAAAAGGATTGCTCCCACCAGGGTGATAATGCAAGGAGAATTCACACTTCGTCAGACAGGCTGGCCAACGTTGCTGTAGAGTGACAAGTTTAGCTATTTGGAGATGCACCAACCGATTGTTATCTGTCCTGTCCAGACCTCAAATTTGACTCCTGTCAGATATTTAGTGTTTGGTGACTACCCACACCAGGGCTCACAACTCTAGCTTGAAGTAATTTATAGTTTGCAGGATTCCTCTCAGACATGCTATAGATGCTTCTAACATTTTGTGAAACTTTAAAGCCCTGTTCACATGGGGCGATTTGTTCTGTGTGCTGTGCAGGACTGTCTTTTCTGGCATGGGGATGCACAGGTGCTGCATGCATCCCTGTGGCGGTGTCCCATTTTAGACTATTGGGACACACAGCTGCTATGTTCCTGTATGACACGTAGGTGCATGCTGGTGCAGGTCCCACACACACAGGCACCAAATGTCATTGGTCTTGCTTCTTCTTTCTCTTGCAAGGTTTCTCTGACATCAGTCTATGTACAAATTGTTCTTTCAGCCATCTGTCGGTATCATCCCAGCTGGGCTGTCCTACTCGCCCTTTCCTTTTTGGTACATCTCAGTTGTTATGTCCTGCAGTACCAGTACATTTTGAAGAATGATTTTTTTCATTCCTTGCTCTTTGCTGATTAAGTGGGGAAGCTCCGCTTGTTTTCTTATTCCCCCCCGCTGCCACATTTGGAACCTCTCGGGGGGGAGTGGGTACCTGTTTTTGATAGGTACCCGTCCGCACTTCCGGGGTGACCTTGCTGCATGGCGAAATCCCCGGAAGCTCGGCCTCCTCCTCCTTCCCGCGCCACTGGGCCATTCACAAAGCGCATGCACAGTAGGAATCCGGCTGTGGGAGGGCTGGAGCTTTAAGGTCCCCAGTTGCTGTTTGGTTATACATTGTTTCTAAGCAGCTACCCTCCTGTCAAGGAAATTCTGGTCTACTGCTGAGAGGTGCAGGTGATTCATTTTTTTGCTTTCCTCTCTAAGGGTCCTTTCACACATGGCTTGTCCATTTTGACAGACTCTGCTAGCTCAGCAGGGATCGATCCATTGATCCCTGCTAATCCGGCGGATGACAGGTCTGTCTCTGCTCACTTTGCTGAGACGGACCTGTCAGAGCCCCGCTGTCATCTATGGGAGATCGGATGAAAACAGATCCGCCTGTCTGTTTTTATCCGATTCCACGAAAACAGATCCGCCAGACGGATGGAAAATAGGGTTTCCATGCGTCTAGATTTAGTGGACCGGATCGGATCAGATAGCGGCAGATGTCAGCAGACATGTCACCGCTGACATCCGTTGCTCCATAGAGATGAATGGAGCGTCTGATTAGGTCCACCTGAAAACGGTGTGAAAGGGGCCTTAGGCATTAATAGCCAGTTTTGCATGCTGGTAGGATCTTATATGATCAGATCAAGCTCTGCAATCTCTTGGTCCAATCACTCAAGTCTTGGTCTGGCCCTGTGGGGCAGGAATCTTGTCAGAAATAAGGGGATCATTATTGCAGAGGCTGGAGGTTGCCTGATTCCCTCTGGAATAGTGCCACTGTTGCACCTCTCCTATCACCATTGTCTGATATGGTTAATTCTGTTTATAAATTATAAGTGTAACAGGCTGAGTAATCGGTTGAATTATCAGACAGAGAGAAACTTTAACATCTGGCTGCATTGCATCATTCCTATAAGACGCTACAGCAACAGAAAATCTAGCTGAGAATCACTACTTCAGTAAAACAATTCAGAACTCAAACAGGTACTTGCAAATATCCTCATAAATAGCACTGCTCTTAGACGAGGATAGCTCTGGTAACACAGGCGAACAGCTGGAGGGATCCCAGGCCAGGGGACACATGGGGCCACCCTAAAGAAACTGGGGTACACTAGTAGCAACTGGGGACATGCTCCCCACAATGGATGGGTCTTACAAAGACACTGCATACTATTAGGCTTTGGCTCACCTTCCCAAATGCCGGTTCTGACAGTAGAGGGCCACTCACTTGTCCTGGGCTTGTCCAGGAATCCAATAAATTGTGGGAAAAGGACTTAAAGGGATCTGCACCTGAATCTGAGCATGGTGAGTAAATGGACACTCCCTACAGAGTTATGTATGAAATAATTGGCCATCACTGTGAATGTTTAAAGAGTAACTCCACTTTTGTTGAGAAAAAAAAAATCCCCTCTGGGTGATCTATGTACATTACAAGGATTTTAACAAACTTTGTTGCAGATTCCTACCTTCTGTTATTCTGAAAAAAATCCCTGTTCGTTTGTCTGTGTCCATGTGGTAAGTGAATCTAATGGGAGTGGTTTCATAATTATCAATTAGCTGCTGCACTTGCAGGGCTCTAATGAGGCAAAGCACAGGGTCTGTATCCCTTTAGACGTGATTTCCTATTGGGAGTATCTCACCAAAAATGACATTTTTGTTGCGGGGGATGCTTGATATCTGACTTTTATCTTACTGTAGACTTCTGGGAAAATCAGTGAGCCAATCACACAAGCAGGAAATGATGTTTCTGGGGGGTGTTCTCTACACATTCTGGGTACAGAACACCTCCAGTTAGCCATATTGCATTGCATTTTACAGAAAATTAAAGAGCTGCAGATTAAAAAGGAAAGGTAATTTTTAATAACATTCTATTACAATATGACTTGAGTTGCAATTGTATACACTATATTATTATTATTATTATTTTTTGCTATTTTTTCCCCCCAAAAAAGTATAGTTACCCTTTAATTCTGTCACGTACTGGGCCTCCTAAAGCCTATAATAGTCAGGCAACCACTTTATGGAGGTCATTAGTGTGCAAGTATGGTAAAGGTGTTACAATTATAGGGTCCATTAGAACAGGAAGATATGCCTTGGTTAATATTTCTCTGTTGAACACAGTGGAATGTGCTTTATGAAGTTATAATCAAAGAAAATGTCTGAAATTGTAAAAATTGGTGCTCAGGGCTGCTGTTAGAAACCATGGGGCCCTGTATAGCCTTCCTGACAGGGCCCCCCAACCCCACCTACACCCCCCCCCCCACCTCCATGATGCAGCAGAACAGCAGAAAATGAAAAAAAGTCCCTCCTCTGCTCCCACCTCCTGGGGCCCCTCTGTTGACATGATGGGGCCTGGGAAATGTAATTTCAGCCCTGGTAAGCAAGTAGGAACGGGGGTGTGGTCTAGAAAAATACATTTATTAATTTAGGCAGAAATTAATAATAAAGCTGTCCCGGGCCCCCATACTCATAGCACAGCTACCAAGGAAGATCCCAAGTTTTGTTTCAGGAAAGTTTGTTACTTGTTACTTATTAGAGTTAGACCATTGAAATCCCTGTTCCCTTTCCCAGCTTTTTAAATTCACAAAGAAACAGCATGTGATGTATGGTACTCTAATTTATTTATTTAACAGCACTTAACCAGCACAACCCAACCCCCCCTCCCCCCGGGGCACTTAACCAGCACAACCCTAAACCCCCACGGCAGCATTTAACCAGCACAGCCCCAACCCCCCACCCGCCCGCTCATTGTCTGCCTGGCACTTACCCCATCTTGGTGACGGGTCAGGCAGCGGTTGACAGTGGCGAGCTGTGGGATGGGTGGCAGGTCAGGCAGCGGGTGATAGCGGCGAGCTATGGGAGGGGTGGCGGCTCCTGTGACCTCTGTGTTTCCGCCGCGCGTCTCTTCTCTCCTCCTGCTAGGTGTCCAATAGGATCCCGCTTCCTGATTGGCTGAGAGAATTAGTGTGTTTGTAGCCATGTACTCCCTCGGGAGTGGCTGGTAGTTGTGGTTCACCTTATAGCTGCCCTCAATCCCACCATATCTCACACATCCGAAGTCACTGAACAGACCAGCTCTTGTTCTTGTTTGTTTTATTTAGGGGATTTAACTTGGCTAGGGAAAAGGGAGACTGTGGGATGCCCAAAGAATTGGTTACAGGACCTCCTATATACAGGACCGTATATACACTCTTCCGCCAGCACATGTCTTCTGCAGACTATTTCTCCTTCACTTCTCTCCAGCACCTCTCTTGCAGACTACTGCTCCTTTTCTTCTTTCTAGCACATCACTTAGTTCCTGACCTAAAGGGAAATTTATCAGGCTCACATAACTCCTTTCTCTTCACCGCAGCTAGCACATGGTGAGGCCTGCAAATTTCCAGCAGGGCCTCCGGACCACCCGTTACAGGCCAGGGCCTTGGACCCCTCAATGTGTAGCTTAGTTCGGTGCTAGCCTGGTCTTTGATGGACTACAACTCCCAGTCCATCCCTCCTCCCGGTCCCACGACCTGCTTTCTTCACAGTGACACTCCTTCTCCTGACTTGCTCCCAAGGCTTGCGCAGAATGCCCACTATTCCTCTCCCAGACTGTTCCAACCTTTCCCTTCCAGCTCCCAGAGTCTGTTACTCACCGACTTCAGTGGATACTTTAAAGTGTTCTCAGTAGCACCTCTGCTGTTCTCCTACTCCCTTGTGCTGCTCCAGGAATCAACTCCACTCCTGGCCGCACCCGAGTCTCCCAATCCAGACTGTAGGTCAGGGCTCCTTGTTATACATCAGGAAGTGACACCGCCTCATCCATCCCCCTTTCCAGAGCTTTCTCTGCTCAAAACGGGAGGAAACTCCAAGGGGAATTCCTTTCTTCGATCTCCAGCCACTCCCTGAGCCACTCCCCAGCTCAGATCAAAACATTCAGGCCTGCACCTACAGTCAGGCCTGACTAAATTTTGCCTCTCCTAGCAAAAAGACCTCACTAAAAAGTGCCTATACTTTGGGGGCGCTACACTCACCCCCCCCCCCAAACATCAGCTGGTCCCCAGCTGAAAATTTACAAAAATAGCTCCTGGGCCCAGGCATCCTAAAGTCAAAAATATGGGAGGGGAAAAAGGGAACAAACTTGGAAAGGGGACATATAGAACTGTACAAATAAATAAGTTACAAAAATATATCTCTGCCATTGTTTTTTGTAATATTTACACTATACAGTTTATCACATTTCCTGACTACAGAGCCCTGCAGCTACTCACATACCAAATCACTATACATACCTGAGCCAGAGCACCTCTCCCGGAGGAGAAGCCCTCTACTCACTTAGTTAGTAGTAGAAAACCAATGTTGTCTTGACTCTCGATAGATGGGGATGAACAGCCATTCCATCGCAAGAATCCTAAGAGAAGAGGAGCACAACTATCTAAAACTGACTAAAACAAAAATGTCTATTGAGAGGGGGTTATAGGCCTCCCAATAGAGCAACATATTACACAGTAACTTGAACTCCTTCTTCACCTGCCTGCCCTGTCAGTGAGGGGTTATGATCCCACCGCAGAAGCAGAAAAAGGGGAGAAGTCAGTAATAACTTAGTTCCTCTTAAAATGCCTGATGGGGGGGGCCTCCCCAAGCACAGGCTTCAAAAGGGAAATGGACTGGACAAACCTCACCCCCAGAGGCGTAACTAGAACCTTCAGGGCCCCGGTGCAAGAAATTATGAAGGGCCCCCTGACCCCTGGCCAGGGCCCTACCCTCTTCCCACTGATCCTGGGGCCCTTTACGCCTATCGTGGGTCCCTTTATTACGGTACTGCAGTGGGGCCCTTTCACAAGTTCTGCAGCAGGCCCCAGGGGGACCAGGGAAGCACACAGGGGCCCTGGGAACAGCAGAAGACAAGTAAACTGGATAGAGGAAAATGGAGGAGATTGGGTCCTCTAAATGCCACCCCCGCCATCCCTCCTATTCAGGTGTACAAGGGAGGCACATGGGCCCCCTGGACCATGGGGCCCGGTTGCAATTGCAACCCCTGCAACCCCTATCATTACGCCCCTGCTCACCCCGCGTCCTTTCAATGGGCAAATCTCCTCCACTGGGCACAGGGTGGCAGACTGGCTTGTCTAGCAGTTCAGAAAGAAATTAACCACCAGCAGTCTTTGGAGTGTACCTACATCTGCTGACACCCTTTAGATGTAGTATTGGGGTCGGGCAACCTCTTCCGGCCTCCTCCTTCCCGAACTGAAACTGCATAGCTGTTTGCGGATTGGTCTACTTTAAGGATCAGCACAAGTCTTTACGGATAGCATGCCCAAGGCTCCATTTTTTTCTTTAGATCCTTGAACTTCTCCCAACTGCTGCTTCCCGGTCCCTGTAAAGGTTTGGAGACATAAGGCATTCCCATGTCATCTCATTTTCCCACTCTTCCCTTGAGCTCTCAATGATATCCATGACATGGGGCAGGCCATAGGGATAGTCCAGGCCCCACTTCAGGGCAACTCGTCACAGTACTTCCCACTGGTACTGGGAGAGTCTAGGTAAATTCTTGACCTTCCCTCTCCCTGGCAAGATATGGGTATAAGGAGATTTGACCCCCATGTAGCGGTAGGTGTGGGTTGTTGCCCTTATCTGGGTGGTTGAGGGCCCGTTTAAAGAAATTTGGCTGCTGGTACTGGGGATTCCTGCTGCAGTTTTTGAATCCTGAGGGGGCTCCATCTCATCCCCTTCTGAAGGGTACCGAACATGAGAGCTCTCCATCTGCTGCTCCTCATCAGACCCCTCACTTAAAGATGACCACTCAACTAGGTGCTTCAAAGATCCAAATTCTGCCAGCAATCTGGGTGACTCCCACTCTATGGACCTGTCCCTGGCATCCTCGCTTGGCTCAACAGGGGGCGCCCCCCGCTCAACTACTGGCTCTGGCCTAGCTGGAACGCCTATGGATTGGGACTCGGCCAGCATTTCAGGGACCCCCGGACTTCCGCTTAACAATACTCACGGTATCCAGGTCCCCAGCCAGGCAGCAGGCCACGACAGGCTCCTCTCTTTCCTTGTCCTCTGTCTTTGCAGGGGAGTCGCTTGGCTGCAACTCTACCCTGCCTTGATGAGATGATCCTAGGCTCGCCCCGGCCTTCCGAGACTTCCACGGCTGCGGATTACATTGTCCTAAGTGCAGGTCCACCGTGTAGTAAAGTGGCTCCTGCTGTGTAAAGACCAGCCAGGTGAGCAGTTCTTCACAATGGCCACACAGGGCCAGACAGTGACCCCCGCAGTTGGAATCTGGCAATGTTGATAAGGAATATTCATTCGTTATCGTCACACAACTGGTGACAGCACCAGAGTCACCTGTCTAGTTACATCAGTATTAATTTAACCAGAGTATTTGTTTCAATAGAAATTTTTAACGTTCATATAGAGGGGAGGGGAAAGGAGAAGGGAGAGAGAGATAGAAAGAGAAAAGAAAGTGTTGGAACATACCTTGTATCTTGCAAACAGTGTCTCCACCCCCACCAGGCCCGTCAGTAAAGAGTACAGATGGGACATCCACAAGAACCTATGGACAGTAAGAGTCACGGCCCAACAAGAGGTGGTTCTTCTCACACTATGGCTGGATACGGTTTCTAAAGGACACCAGTTCCAGCAATGCCAGATCCAGGCTGGAAGACAATTGCCCAGGGTCGAAAATATAGTCTGGCCAGGGTGACCAGATACTATTAAAACGGTCCCTAGTGCCCTTGCAGGTTGCTATCCAGTCTTCCACTTCCCTTATGTCATTTACCCTGTGGATCCACTCCTCACGGCCCGAGATTTGTGCTTGTTTCCAATAAATCGGGAGCAAGCGTTTTTGCTGCATTCAATAAGTGAGGCAAAACGCTTTTCTTATATTGGCTAATCATCATTGGGGGGATAAGCAGGAGAAAATGAATTGGGGATAGCGGGACATCTAAGCTTAAGATTTCCTTGATTTGGGACTGAATGTCAGCCCAGAAAGGCCTAATTAGGGGACAATCCCACCACAGATGTAGCAGTGTGCCACGATGGCCACATCCACGCCAGCATTGCTCTTGAGCGGAAGGGTAAATTCGAGCCAGGTCAACAGGGACCCAATACCAGTGAGACGTGTTCTTATAGTCTGTCTCCTGAGTCTTACAGTCAATTGAACTGGAGTGGGTAGGCTGGTATAGATGGGTTAGCTGATCTGTGGTGAGTTCAAGCCCTAAGTCCCTCTCCCACGTCCTTATATAAATAGGCTTAGATTCAGGATTAGCAAAACTGAGCAATTGGTATAGCTCAGAAACCATATGTGGTACTGGTTCTTCTACTATAAAGAGCCGTTCAAAAGGCGTGAGAGAGGGGGGTCCTTGATGGAATGGCCGTGGACCTCAAAGAAATGGTGTAATTGTCTGTATCTCCAAAAATGTAACTGTGACCCCCCCCCCCTTGTCTAGGTTGTAGGGCCTCAAAGGGCAGTATGCTGTCGTTCCTCATGAGTTTGCCATAGCTGGCATTCCCATCATCCACCCATGGCCCAAAGAAGGTCATTTGCTCCCCAGGAGGGAACCGCAGGCACCGCGTGGCCCCCCCTGACGTCACATGATGTTAGAAGGGGCGGGGTCACCCACTTACGTTGCCGGGTGGCCACGTCCGGTCATATAAATAAACTGTCACAATAAACAGGGAGCAGATGGCGGGAGCCTCCCAACGGGGAGGAGTTGTGTGCGCTGTCTGCCGCATAATACATTATGGGGTGCTCCGCGGTGGCGAAGTCGCCCCATAATGTTCTAGGTCATTCGGGGGGCTGAACAAATGGCTGAACATCCTGTTTGTTCGGCTATCTGCCAAATGTCCGAACATTAAAAGTTCGGCCCGAACTAATGCCCGGGCCGAACCGTTCGCCCATCCCTAGTGGCAAACAGTAATTTAAGGAGAATGAATAGGAGGGGCGGCGGGGGCAGCATATCTGAACCAGGGTTCCGTGGAACCCTAAGGTTCCTCCAGAGGTTGCAAGGGGTTCCTTGAGCAATGGTCAATTTCTGCCTCTCAGATAAGTTCCCATTGACACTATTGATCTTTTAAACTATCTGTAAGGGGGGAATTCTTCCCAATGACCACAAGTGTAGGGAGCATTCTTCCCATTGACCATCACACTAATGTATCATGAGTTGTAGATTTTTAATTTTTTGCAGGGGTTCCCCGAAACTGGAGAATAATTTAAAGGGCTCCTCGGTGTGGAAAAGGTTGAGAAAGGCTGATATAGAGGAACCAATCTCCTCCATTAGAAGGAAAATGGAGGAGATTGGTTCCTCTAAATGCCGCCCCACCATCCCTCCTATCCAGGTATACAAAGGAGGCACACGGGCCCCCTGGAGCACGGGGCTCAGTTGCAATTGCAACCCCTGTAGTTACACCCCTGAATCAGAGAATGCCTTGTATTCATAAAAAAAATACAAAGCGTTCTGTGAATGGCAGCCATACCAAGCCATAACAAGTGACCCCTTGTGATTACTATGCAGAAGGGTAGCCTCACGACATAAGAACAACCACTATAATTGTAGTAGCAATGACTGCTACAATGATTTGCAGAGCGATCACTCAGGTATGAGATTTGCATATTAAGGCATCATCATCAATTCTATACAAACCTTTCCATAAACAGCTGCAGTTATCCTTGGGTTTATTTGTGATGATCTGGAGAGACAGGTGTGTAGACAGCTGCATATAGAAACTGGGAAATCACAGAAATTAATATATAAATATCCATACAGATCATATTTTAAAGGATGCCGCTCAACCCAGGTGTAGAGGATGGACAGCCTTCTTCTCTGGATGGACAGGACACCCATCTGTTGCAGAATGTTCCTTAGCTGTCTCAGGGGAGTGGGAGCTGCCAGACTTATCCTGTCTCCCCATAATGTAACCCCGACCTCTTCTGGAGAAGCATTTATCAGCAGTTCTTCTGCCTCTGATCTGACACCAGGAATGAGGAGTCTGCACATCCCACAGCATTCCAAGCCTGCAGACATCCCAGTGCTGCTCCACAGCATGACTACCAGGAGATCTGGGCAGATTAACCCATTTACTGCTGGATGATAAACTACCGTAAATACCTTCCAGATTTTAGGCCTAGCCTACCATAGTATCTGAGATGAAATCAGCTTCCACCAATGTTCACCCTACAGCCACTAATAATATACAACAAAGTGCACTCTTCTCTGTGTAAGGTAACCCCAAAACTAGCCGTACCCTTAAACAAGAAATAATAGTGTTACTGGAACCAGTCAATGAGCAGGTTGGGGTCTATATAGCCATGGGCACCCGTTTAAGGGAGGCTTTGTATTTACATCATTGGATACATTTTAACCATGTATGTTTTTATCACTTGCTTTGTAATTGTAATAAAAAATGTTAATATTAATATTGTTGTTCAGAGTTTGGCACCTCAAGGCTGGGTTCACAATAGGGTTGCCACCTTTTCTTCAAGTCAAACCCGAACACTTTAGCGGCGCACAGCAATTTATTTTATATTTTTGCAATTAAATAACATTTCTAATTATGTGAAGTTAATCACAAGAGTGCCCCTTTACATCAGAGTCCACTGAGTTCCTCTTTTACATATGAATCCACAGAGTTCCCCTTTTACATCTGAACTTCCAGAGTTCCCTTACGCTGTAAAGGGGGACTCGGCAGACTCTGATATAAGGGACAACTCTGGGGACCCTAACATAAAATTTTACATAGGTTACTACATTTATGTTTCGGAGGGA
>BLSH010224685.1:310225-322668 GCA_018402905.1 Glandirana rugosa
TACCTACGTTTGTTTCCCGTCGCGAAGTGCTTGTGGTTTTTTATATAGTTTTCACTTTTGGAATTTGGTTATTTTATAGCGTTTATTCAGGTATTTAGTGTACGGATTGCTTACCCGCACATTTCACATTTTTATAGAGCGTTTAGTTTTCTTTGTATATTTAAGGTTTATTTCGCGAATTATTTACAGGTTCACGAACTTTCACTTATTTTGACGATCTCACTACGACTGTGTGTATTTCAGGAACATTTGTACAGTCTACACGACTTCACTAGTGTGTTTATTATAACTTCGTATTTGTGACAGGTCTACCGTTAGGCATGTGATTTATGGACTTATTTGCGATATTTTATTGGTTTAAGGTTTTCACTTTTGATATATTTTTTGGTGTTCGTGAAGCGCTGCCCTTTGTTTGCATCCATAAACATTTCTCTGTAAAGGCAGCAGCACCAAGTGTGTGGGTGTGCTGTTCGGCACACACACACACCTGTTTGTCCACCAGATTATTATTCAGTATTTCTATAGGAAGAAGCGCTGTTTACACCTATATTATTGTCTACCTGTGTACTTCTGACTGCCTACCTGTGTACTTCTGACTGCCTACCTGTGTATTCTGACTGCCTACCTGTGTACTTCTGACTGTCTACCTGTGTACTTCTGACTGCCTACCTGTGTCCTTCTGACTGTCTACCTGTGTACTTCTGACTGTCTACCTGTGTACTTCTGACTGTCTACCTGTGTACTTCTGTCTACCTGTGTACTTCTGTCTATCTGTGTACTTCTGACCGCCTACCTGTGTACTTCTGACCGCCTACCTGTGTACTTCTGACCGTTTACCTGTGTGCTTCTGACTGTCTACCTGTGTACTTCTGACTGCCTACCCCTGTACTTCTGACTGTCTACCTGTGTACTTCTGACTGTCTACCTGTGTACTTCTGACTGCCTACCTGTGTACTTCTGACTGTCTACCTGTGTACTTCTGACCGTCTACCTGTGTACTTCTAACCGTCTACCTGTGTACTTCTGACCGTCTACATGTGTACTTCTGACCGCCTACCTGTGTACTTCTGACTGCCTACCTGTGTACTTCTAACTGTCTACCTGTGTACTTCTGTCTACCTGTGTACTTCTGACTGTCTACCTGTGAACTTCTGACCGCCTACCTGTGTACTTCTGACCGCCTACCTGTGTACTTCTGACCTTCTACCTGTGTTCTTCTGACCATCTACCTGTGTACTTCTGACTGCCTACCTGTGTACTTCTGACTGTCTACCTGTGTACTTCTGACTGCCTACCTGTGTACTTTTGACCACCTACCTGTGTACTTCTGGCTGCCTGCCTACCTGGACACTTCTGACTGCCTGCCTACCTGGACACTTCTGACTGCCTGCCTACCTGGACACTTCTGACTGACTGCCTGCCTGGGGCACTTTTGACTGCCTACTTGGGCACGTCTTATTGCCAACTGAGGCACTTCTGACTGACTACTACACACTTCTGATTGCCTACTTGTGCACCTGTGACTGCCCACTGATGCACATTTGACTGCCTGCCTGTACACTTCTAGACGCCTACCTGGGCATTTCTAACTGCCCATCTGTACATTTCTAACTACCTATATGTAAAAAGATCAGAAGACAGAAGATGTAAATGCCACACAGTTGAACCCAGCCACTATATAGAGAGGTAAAGATACGGCTTCAGCCTGAACAGCTCCTGACTATGCTCCTCAGGAGCATGGCGTTAAACATGCCTGTGTAATATTTGTTGAAATGTATGCTCTGATCTGTGTTTTGTACCTGCATACATTTCGGGATGTGCTTTTAGAACTGTGCAGGTCCATGTAGCTGGATGCCAGTCATTGATTTGAACAGGCTGACTGCACGGGTCTGCACAGAACAATCTTACATCCGGTGTGGGTGAAGACAGCCCTTCACCTGGGTGTACAGTTAGGTGCACCTGTATGAATGAGGTCTTACTTTTGAAAAATGGCATTGCCATGAAACATGGAAGCTTCTATGATATTTGGATGATTGGGTTTACATATACTTTAATGCAGCCATATTTAGGCAGTCACAACTAGCTAGGCTGCCACTAGGTGGCTATGTGCTAAAATAATGTCTGGTTATAGCAGACAGTGTCATCATTGGGTGGTAGGCCCCTTTTAGTTAGAGCCCTCCTGCAGTGATGTTTTGGGTGAGTTAGTGCCCAGTTATAAGCCAGGTTGGAAGGAGCCCTAGGGCACTTGGGGCACAGGAGCAAAGCACCCTACACCAGCACACATCTAACCAGCACATAGAGGTGCTGTACAGGGCAGAAGGCTGGGAAAGAATAGACCTGAATCCAGGGGAGTTGGCTGTAGACTTTCTGACCTTTATGATGGTGGGGGCAAGGGTGGATTGCAAAATGCCGTTTAGGCCAAGCCAAGAGTTCCCTGAGGGAGGCTACTCCCCTAGAGGGCCCAGGAGAGGTGCACCCATGGAGGAGGTGCCTACAGAGAGCCAGTCCTGTGAAAACGAATGACTCCGGGTAGAAGAAGAGAGTGTTAGAGGAAGATGGCTGCTTGAAGTTCTGGGCATGCTTTCACATGTGACTGCTGTGGACTGTCCAGAAAATGCGATTAACTATGTAATGCCAGGTGACTCCTGAATGTATGTCGATGTGATGTGACTGTTATGCCATTCCCTGATTACCATCAGTAAAGTGCAGCAACCCTATTCATGTGTGAACATTCCTTCGCTGACATATAAAAGTCAACGGCTGGGAATGTTGCGTGGAGGCCTCTGGCATGAAATGGTGCACAATATGGCGGAGAGTTCAGCCTCTGCAGGAAGGATAGTGTTCTAGAAAAAGCAGAAGTGGGGTAGGGACTTGTGCTGTTGGTGCCAATTCTAGCCAATCGCAATGCCCCTCTTACACATATATGGGCGGAGATTGTCACATGATATGAGTAGCTATGGTGTAAGTCATGCAATTACATCTACATATATGGAGCTCAACCAATCATATTTATAGTTGTGGCCCTCTGACCAAAGATAGATGTGGATCACATAAACATGCAACAAGACTTACAACATAAATAGACTTGAGGTGTGCCTTGGTCATCTGATCGGTATGCCAAGCGAAGGGGGCATACCCTATATATGTAAAGGGTAATAATGAAGAATGTGCTGAGAAATGCCCTGAAAAAAGGGGATGGGAGGGAGGGTATCCTGCACTGGAACCGACAAAGAACATCGGGAGTGAGGTGCTTAAATACCCTCCGGCTTCTCCCATGAATTCAGGCCACCATACTGGCCTTCCTATTAATCTACTTTGTAAGGTGTCATGAGTGATGGCACTATTGAAGTGTTTCATCTGATTTTTCCAGTTCCCTTGGTGCATTTGCACATTATTACAGCTCTCAATGGTTGGTCATCTATAGTTATACATGCGCTTATTTTTTGAACCCCAGAGGTTATTTGCACTTTCTCTCTCTGTATGGAATCTCCAAACAATGTTTGAGTTTTCTGAATTTTTTCCCTTCCAATAATTATTAAGTCTGTTTTCTTAAAAGGTCATTGTTGCGCTCCAATGGCCTCCTTTATCTTATGTTGTTTGTTGTTCGGTTTTGTGGCCCTTTAAAATGCCTAGCTATCAGTTCAATATACTGCCATTCATTTCTATCTTCATTTCCCAATTTAGACCAGAAATCAAGTTGTAAGTTAGAATTGGAAGTCATGAACACAGAAAGCAATCTGCTGACCCAGTCTACAGAGCAAACAATAAGATACAAGACCTTCCAGACCAAACAGGAGATTAATTCATCAATACATTGAAGTGTTACTGCCATCCGTAATTAGTGGCTGCAAACTGACCTCCGGGTCAGCGTAGTGGGAGGAAATAGACAGCCTGTCACCAGCATTGTGCCTGTAGGCAAATGAGGCTCTGTGACGGGCCAGCCATCAGCAGGTGCAAAACAGAAGATATTAGAGAAGGGTGGATGTGTCAAATTAACAGGGTGACAAATATGAACAGATGGAAATGGGATGAAGCAACATGCATGGACTTTGTTTGACACCTCTGTATCAGGACAATTCACACTGATATTCTCTTGGGGTCCAGGACATGGTTGGCTTACTCAAGGTTTAGATCAGGTTAACGGGATTAAAAAAAATAAAACACCTTAAAGCTGACCCCTTGATAAAGTTTGTTTCCTTTACTTTTAAGCAGGCATAAACTCCAGCAAGCTTATCCTTCACACATTCTACAGCTGTTCTTATGCTTAGGCCCATTTTGTCATCCATTCCACAATGTTGTGGCTGTGAGGCAGCCCCCATATTTATAAAAGTGTTCTACATGTTCCTAAATGCACACCCTGATGACATTATCAATTGAATCCAGTCATCAGAAGCAGGAGTGTGTGGGATATAGTTCTGATGATGTCAATGGGCTGAGAGGCTCCTGTAAACCTGGAAGAACAGTGGGTGCCTAGGTATTGTCACATCTACTGCTTCTAATCCGAGAATGTACCTTTAGGTACTAAAGGTACATTTTTTTTTACTGATTGTTTTGTCAAATAAACAGTGCTAATAAATCCCTGTTAGAAAGCAACACTTTAGGTTATAAGTGTATGTCCACTTTAAAGTAGGGTGGGTGGAGGTGTCAAATTAGTTTTTTCTCTAATGTTTTTTGAATGTTTTGTAGTCCCGATAAAGATTTTTTCTACTATACATAATTCTTGAGACTGCATTTAGTACCCGCTTCTTTTGTTTGTGGGGTCTCTTTCCCCTTGTCTTGTGTTTTGCAGTACTTTGGGGTATGCTGACCCACACCCATATGGTGTTCACTGTATATATTATGATTTTTTCCACATGTTCCATAGTGTTTCCTGTATGTTGACAAACAATATAGCTACTTTAAAGTAGATCTTAACAGAAAGAGCGATGATATGCTAGTATAGGGGTCTCTGAACCTTCTAAACAAAGGGCCAGTTTACTGTCCTTCACACTTTAAGGGGGCCAGACTGTAGCAAATGAGAGTAGAAAATGCCCCAGCATCAGTGCCAAGTAGACCAGGCTTAATGGTTAGTGGAAGTAAATATTACATAGCACCTGTGGTCTGTAAGAGGAGGAAAAGTGCCCCATCCAGGGGCGGACTGACCATTAAGGCACTCGGGCACTGCCTGAGGGCCCTTGGCCAGTAGGGAGCCCCATGAGAGGCTCCTGGTACTTCCGTCCAAAGGAATCTGTGTTAATCCTGGAGCCCAGTGCCGGAAAAAAGTTCCAGCACTGGGCTCCAGTACCTGGCCTGACAAGGGCACGCTAGTTTGGGCACTCAGGACACCTTCCCCACATCTGTTGCAGGGTGCCCGGGTCCCCCAAGCAGCGATCATCCCTCTGTAGCAGCCGACACCAGCATCTCTCCCCACCGAGCCTGCATATTACACAGAGGATCCTCCTGCTCTTCTCCGATGCATACAGACAGGAGGAGGAGGTGGAAGGAGAGAGAGACATTCACTGCAAGAGCTGCGCTGAACATCTGAGGCCTGTGGCTAGTTTTGTTGATAGGGGAGGGGGACACAGTAACAAGGAAGGTGGGGGGCAGGATGCACACACAGAGAAGTGCTGGGGAGTGCTTTTGGAGGGGAGGAGAGGAAGCACTCCCCAGCAGATATCCTCTTACCCCCCCAAATCAAAGAAAAGCTGCTTGCCACTCATCCCAGGACCCCCATCTGCTGCCCCCAGGACCCATCTCTGCTGCCACCCCTCTCTGCTGCCATCCTAGGGCCTCTCTGATGCCATCCTAGGGCCCCCTCTCTGCTGCCCTCCCAGGAACCCCCTCTGCTGCCACCCCAGGACCCCTTTCTGCTGACATCCCAGAACCCCTCTCTGCTACCATCCCAGGGCCCCTCTCTGATACCATCCCAGGACACCTCTTTGCTGCCACCCCAGGGCCCCCTCTCTGCTGCCATCCCAGGGCCCCCTCTCTGTTGCCATCTCAGGACCCCTCTCTGCTACCACCCTAGGACCCCTTCTGTTGCCATCCCAGGACCCCTCTCTGCTGCTACCCTAGGACCCCGCTATGCTGCAATCCCAGGGCCCCCTCTCTGCTCTCATTCCAGGGTCCCATTTCTGCTCTCATCACATGATTCCTCTCTGCTGCCATCCCAGGATCCCCTCTCTGCTCTCATCGCAGGACCCCTCTCTGCTATCCCAGAACCCCCTCTCTGCTCTCATCCCAGGACCACTCTCTGCTATCATCCCAGGACACCCTCTCTGCTCTCATCCCAGGACCTCCTCTCTGTCCTCATCCTGAGACCCCTTTTCTGTCCTCATCCCGGAACCCCTCTCTGCTCTTATCCCAGGACCCCCTCTCTGTCCTCATCTCAGGACCCCCTCTCTGTCCTCATCCCGGGACCTGCTCTCTGTCCTCATCCCGGGACCCCCTCTCTTTTTTTTTTTTAAACTTAGGTTTATTAAAAGGTTTAGAAAATACAATACAGCAATAGTACAACAGAAAAATTGCAATACAATTGTCTTATGAATACCAAGGTTGTTGAATCAAACAGCAGTTGTCTCATCACTTTACCCAATATAATTATTATTAAGTCCCGAACATTCGGGAGGTTTAGGAAAGAAAAATAAGAAAACCAAACCGGAAAAAAAAAAAGGGGGGGGTAGGAACATTTATAAATCATTTTACTTGCTTTACCTTTTCTATTAATAGTATTCTTGTACACAACAGGTATTCAATATTATGAAGAAAAGATGTCTGATCATTCTTGTCCCAGGTCTATCATTCCTAGACAGCAACACAATAGCCTACAGATTCCATCCCCAGTGGCACCGTACCTTAAGTTGGAGATGTTAGGCCACAGTTAGATCCACACATGTTTCCGATAGTTCACTCCACTGTCCCCATGTTTTCTTGAATTTCTTAGGACACCCCCTGGCCTCATAGGTAAGTTTATAAACTGGTAGGACCTGATTAACTAGGTTTTCCAAAGATTAATAGTGACCAGGATACTACCTGTCCTCTGCAGCACCACCGTCTTCCTAGCATAGAATAATAAAAAACATAAGAGTTGCTTTTGGTACGAATTTATGTCAATATCTTCAAACACTGCCAAAATGCACCACTTGGGGCTACAAACATTCGGAAGGGCAAAGTTAGTAGCTATAAAGTGGGTGACATGCGACCAGAATGGTCGGATCTTTTTGCAGCTCCAAAGCATATGCAGGAGAGTGCCAGTTTCCTTACCACACTTGTGGCAAATGGAGCTGTCTCTCCTCCTCATCCAAAAAAGCCACAGTGGGGTGTAATACACCCTATGAAAAATACGTAGTTGTATCATCCTATCCCGCGCTGAGATAGCGGTGACAAAGTACATATTCATAAGTTCCTCCCAATTCTCATCCGTGAGATCTGGTATATCTAGGGACCATTGGGATCTCAAGGATTGAATTTGAGTGTTATCATGTTGTTCCAAAACCCCATAGTATGAGGAGATTAGCCCAGTGTGTTCTGGTTGTAGGAGCGCTTTTTCTAGTGTGGAGTTCTGAAGGGTGACCCCCCTGAGGCCCAACTGTGCGCCAGCTGCATGTTTCAGCTGGAGGTAACGGAAGGACCATCTCTGCGAGAGCCCAAACTCCTGTTGGAGTTCTAAGAGTGTCTTAAAATGACCATTCTCATATAGCTGGTGTATATATTTGATCCCTCTGGATGCTCAATGTTGGGCATCTGGGAGATTTTGAAAGTGAGGGAGTGTAGGGTTAAACCACAGAGAATGATTGGGGGAGACAGGAACTGGGTCATCTGGAACCAAAGCCTGACAATTCCTAAATATTTTAAGGGAGACTTGCAAAATGTCCATACCTTCCACACTACGAGCTGTGCCCCTGTAAATCAAATTAGCCAGAGTTTCAAAAGAGGATAGGATCGCGGCTTCCGTCGCAGTAGCTGCATTGTTGAGTTGGGGGAATAGCCACCAATGAATATAAACCAGCTGCGATGCATAGTAGTACAGGCGCAGGTTTGGCAACACAAGGCCACCTTGAGATGTAGTGTTGGGAGGGCTATTCTTGGGTTCTTGGGTTACCAGAGAAAGGTTGTTAGGACGGAGTCTATTTCACAAAATGTCTTTTTGGGTATATATATGGGACAGTTGCTAAAATATATAAAAATTTAGGCAGGAACACCATTTTAAACAAGTTTACCCTACCCATCAGCGTCGGCGGTAGTTTAGCCCAGTTTGCCAATTTGTTTTCAAATGCTAAAATGCAGGGTGTGAGATTATCGGTAATGTAATTAGAAATAGGTAGCTGTATTTTAATTCCCAGATATTGGAATGAGGGGGCGACCCGCAAGGGGCAACCCGGTGGGAGCTCCAGTTGAAGCTCAGGATCCACCACGAACAGATTAGACTTCGTCCAGTTCACCTTAAAACCCGAGAACTGTCCAAAGCCAGTGATGAGTCGGAGCACCGCCGGAATCGCAACCCGTGGGTCAGACAAATAAAGCTGCAGGTCATCTGCATACAGTGAGACTCGCTTCTCCAGGGAGCCCACCCGCATACCCTGTATCCCAGGAGAGGACCGAAGGAGTCGGGCCAATGGCTCTATTGCCAGGGCAAACAGCAGGGGGGACAGCGGACACCCCTGCCTAGTGCCCCGGCATATGCTAAATGGTTTAGAAATCGTTCCATTAATCCGGAGGCGGGCCGTGGGGCGGTCATATAATATACGGATCCATGTAAGCAGATTGCTCCCAAATCCAAATTTTTCCAACACATAGAGAAGGTATGGCCATTCCACTGAGTCAAAGGCTTTGTGAGCATCAATCGCCAGCACCACTCTAGACACAGAGGAGAGATTAGGTGACTGTAGATTAGTGAACAATCTGCGCACATTAATATATGTGGATCTTCCCGGAATGAATCCGGTTTGATCAGGGTCTATCAGGGTCGTGATGATGGAGTTTATGCGAATGGCTAGGATTTTAGAGATCATTTTTAAATCCGTATTAATCAACGAAATTGGTCTATATGATTCACAGTAAAGTGGATCCTTATTAGGCTTGGGGATCAGTACCACCAGGGCTTCACGCATCGAGGGGGGAAGGGTATTTTCCTTAAAAATGGTAGCGTAAAGTTTTTGCAAGCGTGGAACCAAGCTTTGTTCATTGGTTAGGGCCGGTAGAGGTATAGAATCTACATATTCATACAGCTCTGGAGGCGTATAATGAGCTTGGGAGCTATAAAGGTTTGTATAAAAATGTAAAAAGGCTTCTTTTATTTTGTACTGATTATTTTGGAGGGAGGCAGAGCTATCATAAATGTTTGATATAGTAATGATCTCAGGCATGGGTCTAGCCAGGAAAGCAAGGAGTCTGCCATTTTTATCCCCAGTATCAAAAATCCTTTGATATTGATATAACAGTCGTTTTTGTGTTTTGGCCGGTGTTTTCGCACCCTCCCAGCGTTGGTAGTGAGGAGGGGAGGGATCTGAGACATACAGCTCCTCAGCCCTCCGCAGTGCAGTGGACAGGTTAGTCTCCCGCTCCCCATTAGCTCTTTTGAGGTCTGAGACTCCCTTCATATATGAGCCTCGTAGGACAGCTTTAAAAGCATCCCATGTAGTAAGTTCCGGGACCTCCTGGTTATTTTCAGTCCAAAATTTAGCTACACTGTCTGCACATTTATAGTGAACCATAGGTTCTACAATCCAATAAGGGCTCATTCGCCAGACCCGATCCCCCTCTACACCAGGCAGTTTAATAGTAAGTTCTAGTGGGGAATGATCTGACACTGCACGGGGCAAGTAAATCACCTCCTGCACTTCAGACAATACATCTCTGGATAAGAAAAACATATCTAGACGAGACAGAGATCTATAGGATTCCGATGAACAAGAGAATTCCCGGTTGTCAGGGAACTTCCAGCACCAAACCTCTATCAGATCATATGCAGAGGCCCAATCTCTCAGCGCGTGGGTTTGTGGTCTGGAACATTGGAGTCTATCAATCTCTGGGTCCATGACCGCATTGAAGTCGCCCCCTATAATAATGTAACCTCATACCATGGGCAATACCCTGGCCATACAGTCAGTTAATCCTTGCAAATCAAAAGGTGGGGGGATATAAATATTAAGCACAGTATAAAACTTTTCCATATGGGTAAACACAGTTGCAACATAGCAGCCTTGTGGATCTGTCAGAACCTCCACAATCTGTATCGGGAGGGATTTAAGGATCAAAGTGGACACTCCTCTAGAATAGTTAAGAGTATGTTGTGTGGAAGGCATGTGCCACCTGTGGTCTTTTCAAGGCCATTACCCTAGATCCCACCAAATGAGTCTCTTGGAGCAAAATAATTTGTGCTTTGGAGCACTTTAAATAGGTGGCCACCAGGGATCTCTTTATCCTGGAATTTAGGCCTCTAACATTCCAAGTCCGAAATTTAAGATTCATTGGACGGGTTGAACAGCCATGACCAAGAAAATAGGATACTTACACATTTGAATATTAGAGTACAGGTACATATATGGCAGACCTGGAACCACACTCCATCTCCCCCAAATAGTAAGATTGACAACATTTAAGTAATAGCCTGTTATTGTACTCGTGTGCAAGAGTAAGAAAAGCAAAATTTAGAGACATCAGCAGAAAAAAGAAAAAAGAAAAAAAAAGAAAACCGCAGTAATCCCTGCAGTAAAAAGAGCAAAAAACAAAAACAACAGCCCCTTCAACATGGAGCTTAAACTACCCACACCCTCCTCCCTGCTCATTGGCCCCAACTTCAACGAGCCTTGTCCCAATAACCAAAAAAACGTAAAACCAGAACAAGGGGGGAAAAAAAGGGGGGAACCCCCCGGGGTAGTGGCCAGGACCGGGCGTTGGAGTTCAGTTCGTCAAGCCAGTTCAGTCAGCTGTGGCACCATAACAGAATGGCAATAGAAAGCTTGTGTAGCTTCTATCCAGGGGGGATTGGCTTAAATGCCAGCAGGAGCCAGAGGATCAGTTGTAATTCGCGGGGATTCTCGCCCAGATAAGTGGGTGGCAAAGGATCACATAGGGCAGGATCAGTCTTGTCCTCTTCGCGAGATAAAGGGGAGCACTTATACGAGTCAGCATCTCTTAAAGGTGAACAAACCGTTGTACAAGCCCACAGGGGCTCTTAAAATGTTAATGGGAACGGATCTGAAAAGGCCTTGAGATATTACAGGTCATCATCATTGGATGGGATATTTACCCAAAGCCGTCTAGCCAGTCCGAAGCTTCCATTGGGGTCAAAAAGAATCGGGCCTTACCGTCACTCATGACTCTCAGTTTGGCTGGGTACAACATTGCTTCTGGGTAGCTGCAGAGTAGTCAGGAAAAATGGAGATTCGGGCCCCATTAAACTTGATTTCGGGGAGGCCGCGTGCTGTACGTAGGATAGTTTCTTTGTCCCAGAAATGTAACAGTTTAGCCAGTAGGGGACGTGGAGGAGCTCCTGGGGGCAAGGGACACATAGGGACTCTATGTGCACATTCAATAGCAAACAATGCAGAAAGGTTGTTAGAGCCCAGGAAGGATTTCAGCCATTGTTCCAAAAAGAGTTCAGGTTCCTTACCCTCTGCCTCCTCCGGGAATCCAATAAATCTCAAATTATTCCTGCGCATGCGGTCCTCTAAATCTCCCAATTTTGCAGAATGTTCCTTTAAATCTTGTTGTTGTGAGCGCAGTTCAGCAGACACAGGGTTAACTGTGTCTTCAATATCACGAATATGTTGCTCGGCAGTGGCAATGCGAGTGCGTATTTTTTGTACCTCGTGTTTGACTATAGACAAATCCACCCGAACAGTATCAATCTGTGCTGTCAGCATGGTCTGACATGTGTGGATGGCTTCCATAAGCTGTCTCAGGGTGGGCTCAGTATCCTCCCCCTTACCTGCTTCATTCTCTATATTTGCTGGCCAGTCTGCAAGGGGCCTGTTTGGGATGTGTCACCCTCCCAATCCAATCAGTTCCCAGGGCTCTGCCTCATTCACCCCCTCAGAGAGTCCGCCCAACGAACGGCTGGAGCGGGGTTGCGAATCAGCAAAGTGCTCCTTGGTGGTGGCCTGATGCTTGCCCTTGGCTGCAGGGTCTCTCTGCTTAGGTGTGGGGATGCGGGACTCACCATTCGCCTGTGGTTTCGCTTTGTCCCTGGGTGGCTTCCCGCTGGAGGAAGAGACGCCGGCGCCATCTTTGGAGCGCTGCATGGCCTGTGATGACGGGGATGTTTTTGGGTCTTGCAGTCGCGGTGTCATGGGCGACGCATATCAGCTCATACACGTCAGCACGCTCCGGCACGAACAATCGCTCCATTACGGACGATCGGGAGAAGATCGCAAGTGCGCATGCGCGCATGCATCAGAAAACAGCGACGAACGTACGGACGCAATAGGCGGGTACGCAACGTCCAATAGGATTTCCTTGAG
>BLSH010224685.1:323981-339288 GCA_018402905.1 Glandirana rugosa
CTCTCCCCAAGGGCCCTACTCCTGTCTCTCCTCCAGGGCCTTACTCTCGTCTCTCCCCCAGGGCCCTACTCCTGTCTCTCCTCCAGGGCCCTACTCCTGTCTCGACCTCCTCTCTGTCCTCATCCCAGGACCCCCTCTCTGTCCTCATCCCAGGACCTCTCTCTGCTCTCGTCACAGGACCCCCTCTCTGTCCTCATCCCAGTACCCCCTCTCTGTCCTCATTCTAGGACTCCTTCCTGTCCTCATCCCAGTACCCCCTCTCTGTCCTCATTCTAGGACTCCTTCCTGTCCTCATCCCAGGACCCTTCTCTGTCCCCATTACAGTACCTACTCTCTGTCCTCATCCCGGGACCTCCTCTCTGTCCTCATCCCGGGACCCCCTCTCTGCTCTCATTCCGGGACCTCCTCTCTGTCCTCATCCCGGGAACCCCTCTCTGTCCTCATTCCAGGACCCCCTCTCTGTCCTCATCCCAGGGCCCCTCTCTGTCCTCATCCCGGGACCTCCTCTCTGTCCTCATCCCAGGACCCCCTCTCTGTCCTCATCCCGGAACCCCTCTCCTTCCTCATCCCGGGACCCCCTCTCTGTCCTCATCCTGGAGCCCCTCTCCTTCCTCATCCCAGGACCCCCCCTCTGTCCTCATCCCAGGACCCCTCTCTGTCCTCATCCCCGGACCTCCTCTCTGTCCTCATCCCAGGACCCCTTCTCTGTCCTCATCCCGGGACTCCTCTGTGCTCTCGTCCCAGGACCCCCTCTCTGTCTTCATTCCAGTACTCCCTCTCTGTCCTCATCCCAGGACTCCTTTCTGTCCTCATCCCAAGATCCCTCTCTGTCCTCATCCCAGGACCCCTCTGTCCTTATCTTAAGGGTCCCTCTCTGTCCTCATCCCAGGTGTCCTAAACACCAACTGTGATAGGGGGCTCAGGAAAGTAAGGGCTTGTTTACATTCACAGTTTGGGGGTGGTAAAAAACTTTTCCATATGAGTAAACACAGTTGCAACATAGCAGCCTTGTGGATCTGTCAGAACCTCCACAATCTGTATCGGGAGGGATTTAAGGATCAAAGTGGACACTCCTCTAGAATAGTTAAGAGTATGTTGTGTGGAAGGCATGTGCCACCTGTGGTCTTTTCAAGGCCATTACCCTAGATCCCACCAAATGAGTCTCTTGGAGCAAAATAATTTGCCCCATCATTGGTATTAGTGGGAGGAATTATGCCGCATCAATTGGTGTCAGTGGAAGGAATAGTGTCCAATCATTGGTGTCCACAGAAGAAAGAGTGCCCCAATGTTGGTGTCACCGGGAGGAATGATGCTTCGTTGGTGATAGTGGAAGGATTAGTGCCTCATATCAATGGGAGGAACAGTGTCCCAAAGGCCGGATAAAGGTAAGCAAAGGGTCACATGCAGTTTGTAGACCACTGTGCTATAAGATATTCTCACTCCTTCTGGTAAGTTCTTTGTAACACAAAATGCCTAACTAAGTAAAAATTACACTCTCTTAAAGCATATCCAAACCCTTCAAAACTCACCTTTCTAGTGATGTGATAACCAAGAGCTCCCTTTTGTCTCTTCTGTAATATAATTCCTTTCTGTTTGCAAATTATTTAGGTTCAGGGCAAAATTCCACCTTAACTGCCATGTGGCAGGTCTTATTGGCCGATGGTCTAACCACCAGCTCCCCTGAGTGACCACTGTGTCATAAAACTTCCCAGTATCTACTATAAACTCAGGTTTTTGTGTGACCTTTAAGTTCCAAGTCAGTGCTTAGAAAGGTAGAAGGCTGGGCACAAAGCTAGGAACTTGGCACCGTAAAATTAGCCATTGCTTAGGAAACAGCCGTCCAATGTGCTACGTGAAACAGATTTTATTAATACAAAGTTCTACAGTCTCACTAAATTAACGTCTGATCTTGACTTCTTGAGGGTATTTTGAATTCATTTTAGCAACTCTACATTATAAAAGGGCTGGAAAAAACTGGTGTCATTGGAAAAATTAGAGAAACTCCACCTGCCTGTATAATTGTCTTGACAAAAGCAGGCCGTACAAATAAACCTATCAATATCTTAAAGATAACCCATGTTTGAGATATTGATAGGTCTATTTGTATGGCCTGATTTTTTGTCTTTGAGGGGCTACTCGAGGATGTTTAAAGTGGTGATCCATATATTCATCTGCCCTCTATAAGAGCCATAATTGGGACTATACCATGACTGTTTTTCTGGCTAGGAGCTGGAGTTTATTACACTGCCCAAACAACTACCATATACTGAGGGGAATGTGAATGGTCTGGCATTGATACCTGATTCAACTTTATTTCAGCGAGATGCCCTATGCATGGAGCTGGCTTGAGGATCAGTATCAGTTACCAGGTATTTATGTATGGATGAACAGCTTAGCATCTGCATACCCTCTAGTTGATGAATGTAATATGAATTTAGGTTATCTGGTTGCAATTTCAGATGGGTTCATCTTTGGGCTCTCCTGGGGCTGGCTGACTCTGCAGGATTTCCCTACTCCCTCACTGGAATGGCTATTAAGGTTGTTTTGAGGTTTGGTCTTCCTTATTTGGTCAAATCCTGCTCTTTATTAGCCACTCCCTCACGTTCTGTTCTCCTCCTGTTTAGGGATTATATCTATTGGTGGCCATACGGTTGGCTAAGGACCAGTAGGTAGCCACTCTATAAGTGAGGCCGTGGGTGCCCGCCACCTGTCCACTGCCAATCTCTGTGATCTAGAAGCCATGTTTGAGTTGCACTGATCTGTTTTTAATTTTAGCATTGTAACATCATGTATTAATTGGCAATGCATGTATTGTGAATATATTTCTCCAGTTAGACTATTCACCTTTGCCTTCAAGAAAGCAAGGCTCTGAAGAAGTAAGTTATGTGAAACACGTCAACCTCTTGGGCGATGATAGGCAAAGATACTTCTAAATAGTATATATGGTTTTGTGAAAGAAATGGGATTAATTTCCGAATTGGTTTTAGGTTGTAATTTTACTAATTTTGTACTAAACATTTTGTATCTTTTTTTATGTGTCAAGTCCTCTTTGTACCAGTAAAGTCCACAAAATCATTTTGGACTTGGAGTTACCAATCCACTAGTCACCCATCAATTATCTATGCCAGTTGTCTCCAAACTGCGGCTCGTGGGCCTTCCGCTAGCCTTTACCTGGCCCTTGGGGCACTGTTAGCAGTGGGGCATAACACTTGCTTTCGAGACTAACAATGGGCACTAATTCTCCCATCAACCAATGATGGGGAACTATTCCTCCTCCTACTGACCACAGGTGCTATTTTTTTTTTACCTCCAATGACCACCGAGCCTGAGGCATTGTATGCTTTCACTGATGCTGAGACATTCTACCCCCACTGGCTGCAATCTGGCCCTCCTAAAGTCTGAAGGACAGTAAACTGGCTCTTAGTTTAGAAAGTTCGGAGAGACCCTTGATCTATGCTCTTGACTGAGCTGTTGCTGTTCGTATCATGTGGCTGCTCACATGAATGTATTCACAAGCAGATGGAGAACAATTTTTGTAAAGCTGGGAATAGATGTAGCTGTTTTTTTTTTTTAACGAAAAAAACCTCACAGATCCCCTTACCCACACGAAAAATACAGATATGGGAATCACTCTCCCTCCGGTAATGTATTCTGACAACAGGAACCCCGACTAATTACACACTCACTGCTGGCTGACAGCCCCTCGCTGTAGGACCGAGCGCCGCTTGCAATCGTTGCATTGCACTTTTTTGTCTAGCACCCATAGCTGGTTTGTAGCCTGGTCCACGTCTGCTCCTGTTACCCCTATGGATAATGTGGACATGCCCTTGCTTGGCTTGAGCTGAGTTTATGCACATTGGCTTCTTTTATGATCCGGGTGTAATTAGTCGGGGTTCCTTCTAGACATACCCCCAGTGGCTACAGACTTAGGTGGCGGGGCGGCCGCACAGGAGTTGTCCCTGGCCCCTGCTTCAATAGACATCAAATGGTCAAGCCAGCTTCATAAAAACCTTTTAACTGTTGTCGTTACCAGTACACCCTATATACTTTTCCTCCATGAGGTCTATGCCCCCCCTCCATCCCCAGGAAGGCTGTGTGGTGATACATTTGGTCTGCCCTATCCAACACAAATTCCTCCTGTACTAACTTTGAACATCCCTGAAGAAGAGCTTGTTGGGTTTAACTATTTCGAAACACGTTGGATGTTTCACAGTTCTTTTCCAACCCCAGGAGGCCCATCACCATAACATATGTCTAGTTTGTGCCTGTTTCATGCACTTTTATCTGCTTTACCTTCCTTTGGAGGGTTTTCCACTTCAAAAGTCACTGTATGGGGGCAGCAGAAATGGTTAAACATTCCATGTGGCTATTAACAAGCAGGAGTAGAAACAGGGAGATGCTTCGTGGATGCAGTATGGTGGGAAGCAAAGCATGGATGAGTGGTCCTCCACCCAGTGGATGACGTCAATACTTAGTCCCTCAGTGTTAACCTTTTCTGTGGCAAAACTGGCAGAAACAGGGAATAAAGGCACCAGCAACCTACTGTATGTAGATAACATAGGTACTGGTGCGTGGCCTGTCTGGCCTACTCACTGAGGCTTTAGAGATAGGCAATGCCAGTGGCTCTGGATCTGGTAAGCACTCCACAGTCAACTTTCACCAGAGCATAGTCCTGGAAGCGTCCTATGCAGAACTCAGTGCCCCAAGGTCACTTCCAGGCTATCCCTATAATGTCCAGTCCACAGGGCATCTGGATGTGGGTATCTGTAAGTCAGGTTGAGGATGACCACGCCAGATAGCTGCCATCGAATAGACAAAACTCCGCTGGCAATGTAGAGGAAAGTCAACTGCCGAAAAAAATAAAGATAAAAAGTGATAGCAAATAATGGTGTAGCGCTACCCCCATAGGAGCCTCTTAGTATGTTCAGTCCATTACTCTGCCTCTCAACCCCCAAAGAACTGTCCCAGCCCCTCTGGCACACCAGGACCTACTCTTTGGGGTAATTCCCCTTTAAATATGACACAGTAAAGAAACACGCAAATTTGAGTAAATCAATGATATTCACTGATTAGACGGTGCGTTGAGTTCTTAGCGAGGAACTCACGCTTCAAAGGGCAACAGTAAATGGTTTAGTAAACAATGCAGAGTTTCAAAGTATTACATCTGGTCGGTCAATAATACAATGGTATATATTAAAAGGATAAGCGAATGAAGATATTCACCATTCCCTTAAACTCCTGATTAATAACAGCAATAGAGTATATACATATATAGATCTGCAGAGGATCCTCCAATAGAGCTTAATCAATATCTTAATCTGGTCACTGAGAAATTTAGAGGAATAATGAGGATGTCAGTATAATGAGTGAAAATAATCAGAAGAACACACTCTGTTATTATATCTTTTAAAATGGCTGACCTTCAGATATATTGATAGCGCTCAAAGGAGATTAATCAAAGTTATTGTAACTTTAAAAGGATTCAGTTATACATTAACACAAATGTCACTAATCACAGCAATGATCCAACTGAAATTCCCCTGCTCTAATTCTGAGAATTATCTTTAGTGTTGGTCAGTGAAAAATAGTGCTGCAGTAAAAGGAATCCTGGTGAATAAAGTTCAGTCTAAAACTTCAGCCAGCTTGTAGTAATTCAATTGTCAGGTACCTGAATCATTGTGTCCCCTAACCCCTGAGATAAGGAACAATAGGCAAACCTGATTGAATTCCAAAATAAACCCCTTTGTAGTGAATTCTGACTCCAGGAAATTCTAAGTAGTAAAGGTAGGCCTGTGCACATGTTATTATATTCCTCTGATTAAGCTGAATATGTCTGAAGATGTATGAAAAGACACTGAATATACTCAAAAATAGGTGTCTTATTCGCTCACCACACCGACCAATTCCCAAGGAAGCAGTCTGGCTGTTCAGGCTGTGTTGAAGGCGCTGAAACCCATGCAATCCGCCTGCTCTTTGCTTTGGGGGGAACATCTTCCACTGCTTGACTGCGGCTCTCTCCGGATCGACCAACGCTCACTCTGTGGATGCTGCCGCTCCTGGAACAGACTCAGATGCTGGCACGCTGGTTCTGCTGGTCACTCACTGGAACAGGGTAACACTGCAGCTCGCTGGGTGCTGTGTAATTTCAGCCCGCTGGATTCCCTGACTTAGGCTGGTACACGCACAGGTCCCCACCGGTCGATCATGCTGTCCAAAGAGGCCGGAGCAGGTTGCAGCCTCTGCTTAAATAGTCTCCCATGAGGCACTGTTCTTTTTCACATCAATCCTTCTCTCCTGCACAGTGTTGTGGGAAATGTAGTTGTTCCTGAAATCAGCTAGAGGGAAACGTCCTGGGAGTGAACCCCAAACCCCAGGATGCACTGCTCTGCTGGAATAAACACTGTGTTGTAAAATGTGACAATATGATCTTCTTTCTTTGGCCGCTAGAGGGAGTCAACTCCACATAACAACATTGTACTCTACTCTGTGTCTGAAATGGCCTAGATATGCACATGCTCCCTGCTACAATGGGTTAGTCTAACACAGCAGAACTGAAGGAATGACATTCATTCTCATAGGACACCAGCAAACATGAGGTATGCTGGTAGTAGGAGGGGTTACCCTGTACTGGCCTACAGTTTTTTTTGTTTGCCAGTGTCTTATCCTCATGTAAATGGCAGTAAAACCCGAGGGTAAAGCCTGCTTCTTGGCAAAATCCATTTTTTACCCATCCATTCCTCCCTTCCACCCCCCTCTCACCCATCTGCCAGGTGTAATGCTTTGCTTACCTGGTGAAGCCATTTATACTCACTAAAGTCCCCTCATCCAGGTTGTTTTCTGATATTGGTTCCACCTATGGGGATTGCTAATCCAGCACAGAGCATTAACTCCCGCCGGCTGGTTCCCTTCACTCCTGTCAATCTCATGTCAGTCCAGTTCTGGATCCTCAGAGGACCCCACTGTTGGCCAGCCAATGGTAGTTGTCCATGCCACACAGGTAATGACATAGACATGCGGAAGCAGGACTTTTGCAGGAAGAAAAAAGAGAGGAGAAGACAGGGAGGAGTGGGAGGGAGAGTCTTAGAGTTGGACTTCCTTCGTCCCTTAACCTCCCTGGCGGGATGATTATTTCATATTTTTGGTGCTGAAAGCGGTACAATTATTTTGCATGTAAATTTGGCGTTTTATATTGTAGGCCTGTAATTCTTAGGAATAACTCATTAAAATCTGTCCAAACAAGAGTCTAGTAGACATCCCGGGTATGATAAAGTTTGAAACATGAAATCATAAATTATAATATAATAAATAACTAAAAATAATTATCAAAAATAATAACGTAATAGTAATAAAATGTATACAATAATGTAATCAAATCAAAAACACTGAAATTTGCTCAGTTGCAGAATTGTGGCAGTCGTCACTTTCAGTGTCTGATGATGAATTTCCCCAAAAATCAGTATCACTCAATTCAGCAAATGATTCTTATTTACTATCGATGTTTTCTAGCTGATCAAAAACCACTTTTGATGTAAAGGGACACATTTTGGATGCCATGGACGTTCTCACGTTTCCAGGCAGAAAGAATGGCATATATAATATAAAAGTGCATGCAGGACACTGGGCAAACCACTAGGGACAAAGGGGATGTGAAATGATTTTTATACAGTAATGTAATCTATAAGATTACCGTGTACTGTATGTTTACTGTGTGTTTCACTTTTTGAATTTGCCGCCGGTCTCCGCCCCCGTGCGTTGCGATGCTCGCAGGGAACGGAGCCCGGCACACACAGAGGCTTCGGGTGGAAGACACAGCCCGCAGCCACAGCGGGGGGACATCGCTGGATCCAGGGGACAAGGTGAGTAACGCTGCCTTGGATCCAGTGATGCAATCCCGAGTGTGGCTCGGGGTTACCGCTAATGGTACTGAAATTCCACCCCGAGCCACACTCGGGAATACCGCCAGGGAGGTTAATGGCTGAGAAAGAAATACAGTTTACACTAAGTCCAGTGCATATTTTATGTATCAAAAATACATTGAAAGTAGGTTATATGGTTTTCAATGGCATAGTTCACACCAGTGCGGTCAGTTTCAGTGCGTTCCAGTTCCAGAAAAAAAAATAGAACATGCTGCATTTTTTCTGCACTGAACTGTACTGGAATGCAGCAAAACATATCAAAAATGCACCAGAACATACCAGAAATGCACCGGAACGTACCGGAAACGCACCGAAACGTACCAGAAAAGCACCGGAAAGCATAAAAAATGCATCGGAACTGGCCCTTGAGGTTAAGAAAAAAGAGGGGGGCACTGGACTGCATCAAAAAAGCAGTATGTATGCAGAAAAGCGCCAGAAACGCATCTGGACTGCGTTTCTATGGTGTGAACTGCCCTCAGGGGTTGATTAACTAAAACCTGGAGAGTGCAAAATCTGGTGCAGCTGTGCACAGTAGCCAATCAGCTTCTAACTTCAGGTTGTTCAATTAAGCTTTGACAATAAAACCTGGAAGCTGATTTTCCATCCTGCTCCTTTAAATGTTCTCACCACTGCGGTAAAAAATAAACGTCAATTTGACCCCCACTAACCATTCTAAAATCGAAAAATTTTACAGAAATTCTACAAATGTATAGCCGGTTATGTTATGCTTTTCATAAAAGGAAACTCTGTGTTTTGCATGCCGGGAAGCTCCAGAAAAAGTAAAGTTATGTTTGGGCTCTGCTGGTTGGCTGCCTTTTATCTCTGTTACCCCAACTGAAGCACTTTAATGTACACTATACTGTCAAAAGTATTGGGACACCTGCCTTTACACACACATGAACTTTAGTGGCCTCCCAGTCTTAGCCCATAGAGTTCAATATTGAGTTGGCCCACCCTTTGCAGCGATAACAGCTTCAACTCTTCTGGGAAGGCTGTCCACAAGGTTTAGGAGTGTCTATGGGAATGTTTGACCATTCTTCCAGAAGAGCGTTTGTGAGTTCAGGCATTGATGTGGATGAGAAGGCCTGGCTCACAGTCTCTGCTTTAATTTATCCCAAAGGTTGAGGTCAGGACTCTGCGCAGCAGGGCAGTCAAGATGATTGAGTTTGGTGTGGAGGAACTTGACTGTCCTGCACAGAGTCCTGACCTCAACCCAATAGAAACACCTTTGGGATGAGTTAGAACGGAGACTGTGAGCCAGGCCTTCTCATCCAACATCAGTGCCTGACCTCACAAATGCATTTCTGGAAGAACGGTCAAACATTCCCATAGACACTCCTAAACCTTGACAGCCTTCCTAGAAGAGTTGAAGCTGTTATATCTGCAAAGGGTGGGCCAACTCAATACTGAACCCTACAGACTAAGACTGGGATGCCATTAAAGTTCATGTGCGTGTAAAGGCAGGGAACATCAAACTTTATATCCTCTGGTTGTTTTAGGCCTCATGCACACAGGACGTTTTTGGATGTTTTTACAGCAGCTGTTTTTGGCTGCAGACGTTTTTTTCTACAGTCAATAAATCCTCCATCAGGTTATCCTATGTGTTCATGCACACATAGACCGTTATCAACTGTTTTTAGCTGGGGCGTTTTTGGGCTGTAAAAAATGCCCCAAGACCAGTGGGTTCTGAGAGAAGTTTTTCAGCTGTAAAAACGCAGAAATGCTCAAAAACGTGCAAAAACGCCGCTCAACGTTTTTGAGGCGCTAGTGGTGCACTTTTTTTTAAGCTCACATGACTTGGCCTTAAAAAAAGAACCATTTTGCTGTGCTTTTGAGGCACTTTTCAGGGGCTTTTGAAGCGCTTCCCATTCATTTCCATGGAGCGGGGCATTTTTGAGGCGCTTTAAGCGCTCCAAAGATGCTGCTTGCAGGACTTTTTTACCGCCCCGCCAGCGTACCGCCCCCAGTGTGAAAGCATCCATTGAAATGAATGGGAAGCAGTTTTCAGGAGTTTTTCAGGCGCTGTTTTTAGTGCAAAAGCGCCTGAAAAGCGAATAACACCCCTTTCACACCGAGGCGCTTTACAGGCGCTATTTAGCTAAAAATAGCGCCTGTGAAGTGCCTCAAAAATCCCTCCCCATCCACCCCAATGTGAAAGCCGGAGTGCTTTCACACTGGGGCGGTGCGCTTGCAGGTCGTTACAAGAAGTCCTGCAAGCTGCATCTTTGGAGCGGTACGGTGGGCGCTGATATACACTGCTCCTCCACCGCCCCTGCCCATTGAAAACAATGGGGTAGCGCTTCCGAAGTGGCTGCACACCGCCTCGGAAGTGCGGAGCGCCGGCACTTTTAACCCCATTTTAACCCCTTGTGGGGGGTTAAAAGCACACTGCTCCCAGTGCCGTAGCACCGATATGACAGATAGAACTTTCTTTTGGTGGTATTTGAGCACCTCTGCGGTTTTTATTTTTTGTGCTATAAACAAAAAAAGACCAACAATTTTGAAAAAAAAAATGTAAAAAATCTAACTTCTTCATCAATTTAGGCCAATACGTATTCTGCTACATATTTTTGGTAGAAAAAAATCCCAATAAGTGTATATTAAATGGTTTCAGCAAAAGTTATAGCATCTACAAACTATGGGATAGATTTATGGAATTTTATTTATTTTTTTTTTATACTAGAAATGGCGGCGATCAACGACCTATAGTGGGACTGTGATTTTGCGGTGGGCAAATTGGACACTAACTGACACTTTTTTGGGGGACCAGTGACACTAATACAGTGATCAGTGCTAAAAATATGCACTGTCACTGTACTACCGACACTGGCTGGGAAGGGGTTAACATCAGGGGCGATCAAAGGGTTAACTGTGTGCCTAACTGGTGTTTTAGTGTAGTGTGGGAGGTGCTTTTACTAGAGGAAGACATAAATCTGTGTCTCTGCTTTGCAGGAACACAGGATCAATGCCTTCCTTACTGACAGATCACCGTGTACCGAACGATCAGCGGGTGCTGGCGGACATCGGGTCCGTGGGACCTGCTGTGTAAAATCAGAGCAGAAGTGAGCTGCCGGTGTTGCGCACTTGCGCTCGACACCCAGAAGTGCAGGATCATGTATATATACGTGATTCTGCGCAGTGCTGCCTAGCGGTCAGCAAGGGAGTCATTTTGACGTCAAATTCCGATCTTTGTTTTGGTCGTACTAGACATAGACTAAAATGCCATTTTAGGTTTGGTCATATTTAGAGTTGAGCGAACCCGAACTGTAAAGTTCGGGTCCGTACCGAACTTTGGGGTGTCCGTGACCCGGAACCCGAACATTTGAAAAATAGTTTGGGTTCGGGTTCTGGGTTTGGGTATTTGATCACTCATGTTGAATAGCTGCAGGGCAGCCAATCAACAAGCGTTTTACTGGTTTGCCCTTAGAAGCCATCACAGCCATGCCTACTAATGGCATGGCTGTGATTGGCCAGTGCATCATGTGACCCAGCCTCTTTATAAGCTGGAGTCACTTAGTGCTGCAGTCACATGCTCTCTGGGTAGTGTAGGGAGAGGATGCTGACAGTGCTGTGAGGGACAGATTGCAGATATAATAACATCTCATCCTGCATTACAGAATGATCTGATTGTGGACTAGGTAGAGTCTACTGCTTAGAGGGACAGATTATTGTTCTAAAATCATCACCTACTCCTATAGGGTCCGGTTCCTGCTGTTGCTGTAAGGGACAGATTATTGTTCCTTTTGCAGCCCTCTAGCACTTTCCAGGACTTTTTTACAGTCATTTTTGTGCCGAAAAGTTCGGGTCCCCATTGACTTCAATGGGGTTCGGGGTAAAGTTCGGGTCAAGTTCGGTAGCGCACCCGGACTTTTTCCCGAAGTTCGGCTGAACCCACCGAACATCCAGGTGTTCGCTCAACTCTAGTCATATTATAGTCATCTGAATTGTTTTCGTTTTAGTCGTATTTTAGTCAACTAAAATAGTGTTAATTTTGTCAAGGAAAATATTTTCCATCAATTAAATTAGCACTGGTAGTAGGTAGTAGTAAGCAGGCAGCCAAGTGCAGCGTAAAAATATTAGGACGGAAATATTAGAATAAACAGAAAGGGTATTTAAAGGAATTCCACTTTCATTTAAAAACATGTTTATATAGACTATGCTTTTGTAAGATTTAGCTTTCTTGCAACTATGGCCATTTGGGGTGATCTGTACTGAACTGATTGTGTACTGAACGCCGCAAGAAATCCTATTTCCTGTACATGTTATGGGTTTTTCCCTGCAGTTATCCCTTTTAGTGTTCATTTACATAATGTGTGGAGACCTGCGTTTTTCTGCACCCGATCAATGTACTGTATGTCGCCATTCACACCAGAATGGAGTGAGAAGGTGCAGAGCAGCAGTGCCGGGACAAGGTCATCTAGTGCCCAGGGAGAACATGCCAAATTGCGCCCTCCCCAAGATGTATGAGCATTATGTGTCAGCAAAAAACCCCCGAGCACTAATCTGCATGCTAACACCCTAAGCATTCACCCCCCCTTCCAATACAAATCTGCCCCCCTACTGAAGTCCCCCCTCCCAGAACAAATCTTCCCCCCTTCCCCCCAGCTCAAATCCTCTCTCTCCCCATATTCCCCAGCAAAAAAATACTTCCCCTCTAATAAATTCCTCCTCCTTGCACAAATCCTCTACCCCTCAAATTTCCCCTCCGAGCACAAATATCCCACCCCCAATTCCCTATCGTTCCCTCAATCCCCCATCCTAGCACAAACCCCCCCCCCCCCAATTCCGTTCTAGCACACATACCCCTAATCATCCCTACTAGTACAAATCCCCTACCCCCACAAAATTTCCCCTCTTAGTAGAGCTTCACGATTCTGGCCAAAATGAGAATCACAATTTTTTTGCTTAGAATAAAGATCACGATTCTCGCAGCGTAACGTCTTACATATACAAAAAAATTGGGCTTACAGCACTGTTTAGTTTTTTTTTGAAAGTGTAATTTTTCACAAAAAATTGCGTTTGAAAGACCGATGCGCAAACACTGTGTGACATAAAATATTGCAACAACCACCATTTTATTCTCTAGGGTCTCTGCTAATATATATATATATATAATGTTTGGGGGTTCGAAGTAATTTTCTATCAGAAAATACTGGATTTTTACTCGTAAGCAACAAATGTCAGAAAAGATTTAGTCTTTAAATGGTTAAACTAAACTCTTCTATACACTGTGGAGTTCATTCCTTTGAAGTAATTACATTGTATCTCTTCTAGCTTCTTTTATCAGCAGTGATCTCAGACTTGACTCTCTGCCCAGACTTGGCAGTCTGCCCAGATAGGAGAGACTCAAGATTCCCAGGGAGACTTCAGGCAACTTGTATTGACTTCTATTACAGTCTATTACAGGGCACTGAGTCGCCCCGCAAGTCAGACTCTATTAACAGCACTGAAAATCGCGGTAGTGCCTGATGGAGATCACAAGGGGGGGGGGGGTGAATCAAGATCGCAATTTAATTACGATTAATTGTGCAGCTCTACCTCCTAGTAAACACCCCTTCCCCCCTTTTCCATATCACTTTTTCTAGCAAAAAACCCACAAACCCTCTTCCCCCCTCCCAACACAAATCCCCCCAAATCACTGCTCCTAGCACACTTCCACAAATTCCCCCTCCTACAACAATTCTTACCCCCTGCCATTCCCAAATTCCCCCTCCCAACCCAAATCCCCCCCCAATCTCCCCGTGATGTCCCCACATCTCACATGATACCACAGTGCCCAGGGCAGCTGTCCCTTCTGCCCACCCCTTGTCCCAGCACAGCAGAGCAAACTACACAAGAGCTCACCTGCAATGCATAGAAGTACATGAAGTGTAGCTTTGTGACATTCCAATAAAGTTTTAAAAAAACTAATACAAAAGGTAAACAGTGCCTTGCGTTGTAAAAAAAAAGTAAGGCACCCCCCATGCAGAACAGACACCAACTCACATGCTAAAACAGTTCATTTTAGCATGCCGGCTGTTGTGAATGATTTCCTTACTGGGCCTGATCATGTGACTAAAACAGGCAGATCTCCAACTTTGCTTTCAGGAAGTAGGAATGGACTGCAAAGAGGAAGTAGGAAGTAACTGGAACCAGTGCATCAGTGTCAACAGAACAGCAACAGGTAAGTTTGTTAAAAACCTTGCAATATCACACGAATTATCTGGAGGCGGGGGGACCCCGTCGGCTCCATTGAACCGGAAATATGCCTATAACCTCTACTAGAAGAGCTTTTTTGCTAAGCATGTCACAGATATATGTTTATACAGTGCCAAGCGTGATGTATTCTAGTTCACATTCTGTGAAAAATAATCTAAGGCTGTAACTCCTTATGTCTTCTTTTTGTTGTTTATACTCAATAAAAACTATTGAAATGATAAAAACCTTGCAATGTATAGAATTGACCTGGAGAGTCTTGTTCTTGTGGAGTTTCGCTTTGAATGCAAAATGTTTGACTGGAGTAAACACCTTAAGCCCCCCGTACACAAGGTGCGATGGTCGTATGACCGGACGTCCAAAATCGTATGTCGGTTGTTATGTCTCGCGTACTGACATGCACTAAGGGAGGCGGGGTGGGTCACTGTGGCAGCGGATGTGACTCCTGCTCCACAGAGACCCTGACTCCCTGGTGACCGCCCAACCATGAGGGACAGCCGCTTTCCGCATGCCGATCTCTGCAAAAATCCTGCCTGCCTATTAGATGAGGTAAGTGCGGGACTTGTCCCGACCTCGGGTGGGGGGGGGATGGGGAGGTGTGTCTGCAATGTACCCCACCTGTGTCACTGGCTGCAAACTGCCCCCCACCTGTGTCACTGGCTGCATAACTGCCCCCAACTGTGTCACTGGCTGCATAACTGCCCCCACCTGTGTCACTGGCTGCAAACTGCCCCCACCTGTGTCACTGGCTGCAAACTGCCCCCGACTGTGTCACTGGCTGCATAACTGCCCCACCTGTGTTATTGGCTGCAAAACTGCCCCATCTGTGTTATTGGCTGCATAACTGCCCCCACCTGTGTCACTGGCTGCAAACTGCCCCACCTGTGTCGCTGGCTGCATAACTGCCCCCACCTGTGTCACTGGCTGCATAACTGCCCCAACTTGTGTTATTGGCTGCATAAGTGCCCCCACCTGTGATACTGGCTGCAATTTACCCCCCACCTGTGATATTGGCTGCAATTTACCCCACCTGTGATGTTGGGGCTGTATACTGTGTCCTGTGATGCTGAGCTGTATACTGTGTCCTGTGATGCTGAGCTGTATACTGTGTCCTGTGATACTGAGCTGTATACTGTGTCCTGTGATGCTGAGCTGTATACTGTGTCCTGTGATGCTGAGCTGTATACTGTGTCCTG
>BLSH010224685.1:339364-363531 GCA_018402905.1 Glandirana rugosa
AGTGTCCTGTGTCATATGTCGAGTCATAGTGTCCTGTGTCATATGTCGAGTCATAGTGTCCTGTGTCATATGTCGAGTCGTAGTGTCCTGTGTCACTGTGATGCTGAGCTGTATACTGTGTCCTGTGATGCTGAGCTGTATACTGTGTCCTGGGATGCTGAGTTGTATACTGTGTCCTGTGATGCTGAGCTGTATACTGTGTCCTGGGATGCTGAGTTGTATACTGTGTCCTGTGATGCTGAGCTGTATACTGTGTCCTGTGACACAGCTCCTGTGATGCTGAGCTGTGTACTCCTGACACAATATGTGGAATACAGGGTACTGAGTGGGTGGGGCTTATTAGAAGTAGGAGGGGTCAAAAAGGAAGGGTGGGGCCTGGCGCCCCCCATCCTAAATCTTCACCAACTGCCACTGATGGGGAGCGCTTCCAAAGCGCCTTAAAAGCAATTTGAAAGCGATACAAAACACGTGCTTTAGCGGCACTTCAGTGTGAAAGGGGTCTTAGGCTCCTTTTACACTGGCAGCAGTGTTTACCATCCCCCTAAAAGGCAATCTACAATGGATTGCATTGCAAAGTGCGGTACAATGAGGATGGCAAGTGTTCAGGAGGCAATACTGCCACTTCCTGATGCCTTTTTTTGCATTGTGGGGCATCGCCACAACTGTGAGCTAAGCGTTTTGCACTTACATTGGAGAGTCTGACAAGCGATGCCACCTGTCATACACGTTATGTTGTATTAAAATTGCTGCAGCACTGTGTACTTACCTGAGCATCACCATATTTGCTTGCAGGTGTGCAGTTGGGGAACAGTAAAAATGCGGATCAGCCACCTGTTTTTACCCTGGCGTTCATGCGATCTGCTGCAGGCATCAGTGGTAAATTAACGACACCCCAAAACAGCTCACAAAATGCATTTTGATTGCCTGAATTGGATTGCATGGATGTGCGGCAAAAAAAAGGGTCCTGCACCATTTTGGTGCGGATGCGCTGGGATTTGAGGCATACAAATGAAATGTCTCAAATCGCACCGCACAGACATCACATGTGATTTGCAAAGGAATGCGGTGGTGCGATTCCTGTGCGAATCACATGCGATGTGCTGCATCGAGGAAGTGTGAATCTTGGATTAATGAGAGCAGATGCCTAGTTGATGTGATTGTGGGGTAACCGACAGTAAAACTACACTGTAATGTAGACCATAAAATAAAAAACGGAAGGCATTCCTCTACAGACCCCGAAGTTTATGGGTGCTATAAATATTTATACAATTATATATATACATCCACAGTGGATTTTTTTCAAGTTCTTTTATCATAAAAAACAGGTAAAACAATACACTTATCAACTCAAATAATTATAATATTAATTAAAAAAATGTACAAGTTAACTTAGTCCCTGCTGCGAGTGATGACGTAAAAAAAAAAAAAAAAAAACCAAACAAAATGAAAAAAACAAGATTTCAAAGATCTTGCGCTCTTCATCTGTCTTTAGACTTGAGTCCTGTGTTGGTCCATTCATAGAAAGGGAATTGTGGGTCGGGAGGGTGTGCGTGAAAAATGAAAAACCCACAAAAATAAAATCAGTGGTTTCCTTTGCACCGAGCGTCAGCTCTTCAGTTTACACTGCGGCATATTTAGGAAGACGGTAGAATGGGGTTTTGTTTTCCTTCCCTTGCACGGCCCCCACTTTTCCATCAGTCTCTGTTCTGCGGTGAAAGCAATCTGCAATCATCTAAGGGGTAGCAAGTCTGACCAAACAAATCCCTTTTTCTAAAGACAATAGTTTTTTTTTTGGAAGCTGGAAGAAAAGGTTAGAAGAGAAGCTGACACCCGGTTTGGCTGAATGTTAGTGAGCGTGAATGTCTATGTTTTGACCGTTGAGAAGTGCGTCCGCCGGGCTCTGCGCTGACACCAGGTGGTGAGGGGAGGCGCCCGCGGGCAGAATCATGGAGGCGTGATGGGGGTGCCCTGGGAGGTAGGAGTGTAAAGAAGGTCCGTGGCGCAGGCCGGCAGGGTGCGTGGGCATGGCGGGCGTGTAACCGGCTGGAGGGAATCCCATGGCCATAGAGCCCGGGGCCGCAGTGTAGTCCCCTGGGATTCCTTGGAAGCCTGGCAGGGAAAAGAGAGATAAAAATGTCAGCTCTTCAAGTCAATACAGATTATTCACTGGATTGAACAACATCCTATTCTCCATCTAATCCAGAGACATTTATAGGGGAAAGGAGTAATCAATGGGCATTTCTATATGGGATTCCCACCATTAATAAACTGTTGATTCTACAATCAGCTAAACAGTAAGTCTGGGCTCGTTTACTTTAATATTGTTTTGTCTACTGGCAATAAAACATTTCCATGAAAGCAGAATTCATCTTAAATGGAGCAGTTTTGGGTGAAAGTAAACACCTGATTGGTTAATATGGGTATCATGCATTAACAGTAAGTGGCTCAAACATGCTTGGGACAAACATAGATCTATACTCAAGACAAAAAAAAAACTTAAAAAAAAAAACTAACTAAAATACAAAAAAAAAATACAAAATGTATATATAAAAAAAAATTAGGTAGATTCGATGGACTACTCTGTCTTCTTTCTGGTGTCACTTGTCACTTTTCTATGCATACTTACTGGCATATTTGGCAAGGTAGTGTAAAAAAACAATGATGGCACATTGCAGTAGACCACAGCAACCAGATTTCAGTTTAATGAAATCAGATAAGTGAAAGTGGATTGCTTTTGTGTGAGTGACTGAAATTTTAAGTCTTCTAATTTTATCCCACTTTTATCACTGAGCCCCAGCATAATTCTGCATCAATATTAAAATATACGTTTATAACAGAAGCAAAACCACAAAAAAACATGTATATAAGGGTGGATATGAATTCTTAAAACAATAATGAATCTAACTTAGAAGAATTACAAAGTTACAATGTTTACCATTCATAACATGCACACACTTATCCCAATCATGCATTTGCATTGTGCTCATTTCACTCTAGACTCCCCTTAAACTGGCAATATGCATATTGATTTCTTTCATTCAGCCTGTGGGCCGAATGAAAGAAATCAAACAGCTTCCTCCTTTTACACGATCAGCTCAAGTGAATGAATCTCCTGCTGTGGGCTACTGCATTGGTGCCTCCAGCTGTCAGAATACCTGAACAGCACCTGCAGCTGATTGGCTGCAGGCACTTTTCAGCCAACAATTTTCTACTCATCTCCAACAAAAATCGATACAGAAATTGACTTTTAAGGTGTTGTAGACGTGGCGACTATGAAACTCAGACTCAAGGCCAACTTCAAAGAATGGCCAACTTCAAAGAATCTGCAACTAACCCCCTTAGGTACCTCTTCACAATTTGGCCATGAAAAGAGGGATCTAACCACTCAGAAATGAGCAATCAAAGCCTCTGTGAATCCTCCTTTTAAACACCATGCCTATCTAGTGTTCAAAATGTGTCGACTGGACATGAGTCAGCAATAGATAATGCTTGCTTATAAAGCTGGACATAACATTCTAATCTGTCTATAGCAGGGTTTCTCATCCAGGGTTCTGTGGAATTTTGGGGGTTTCTCAAGAGGTTGCTAGGGGTTTCTCAAGCAATGAAGAGCTTCTAACTCCCAGTAACTACCGATATCAAAGTGTAAAGGGGGGGGTCTTCTGACTGATCAACAGTCTAAGAGTTTCCTTCTCCCACTGACCATTAATATAAGGGGCCCTTCTAATAACTGGCCAACAATGTACCACTACCCCAACTACCAATATAAGAAGGCACTTTTTGCACCGGCCACCAGTTTAAGGGGCACTTCAGTTTTCACAATTAGTGTATCTTTTCTGGCCAATATTATTTTTTGATTCAATTCACAGTTGTTACTGAAACAATTTTTCTTATAGAGCAGGGTAGTGTTAAAAAATACAAGACACAATGGGTGTCAAACTGAATACATTACATTCTTTATTCTTTTTTGTATTATTACTGACCAGACAAATGTGCCGTGAGCTAGAGATATAATAATTTACCAGGGGCTCCTCGTGACATTAAAATTATTTCAAGGGGTCCTCTTTATTAAGACGGTTGAAAAAGGCTGGTCTATAGGAACATTGGTGCTGTATCCCAGCCTTGAGATAACCATTTTCATCTATACAAATAAAGATTTTACATGACTTTGCCAAAAAAAATAGTATCACATGACCAACATAACCACTTGCTCCACCACAACATACCCGTATGTTGCAGGCATCATCCTGGTACTGTTTTTTTGGCTGGTGGAGAACTTTCATGTAAAAGCTATCTTAGTGGCTAAATAGCCACTGGATTTCTTTTACAAGTGGTGGGAGGGGGCCCCCCTCTACCACTGCCTTCTAAAACCTTTCCGAGCTCTCCCGTCCCACAGGGGAACCCAGGACTGCAGCGGGTTCTGCTGACTGACGATGATCAGAGCAGCCCCAATCATCTCTATGGTCTAAAAAAAAAAAAAACAAGTATTTAGTCGCTTCCAGCTTCCCCAGTTGTAAACAAACCATTACTGGTTTGAAAAAAGCATTGAATCATACCAATCCTGGTATGATCCAAGGCATGTAAGGGCAGAGGAGATATCTGGTGTCTAATATGTAGACCTTATCAAAGTTGCATCTAAGTTGCACTACATAATTGCACTGAATATCGGACCAAAGTCAGATCACAGCAGTTTGAACCTAGTCTAGGCGCTGGTAGTTGCAGATCTTCATGACCTTTGATCCTTTGCTCCTACAAATGCACATTTGCGCCAACTTGGGTGCAGTCGCCATGATGGATAGAGTCATGTGACAATGACTTTGATGTCAAGCAAATCTGGTAATAGAGGTCTACCCGCCTGCCTGTGGCTGTCCCAGCACCAGATGCTGACAAAGCGCCAGGCAGATAGACTGGAGATGTAGTTGTAGGCAGTGATGCTCCTCCAGGGGGGATAATTCATCTTCTTCACTCTCTGCAATGTGTCAGTTAATACAACAATCTATGTTACATTTGATATGAGGTCTCCTTCATCTTCACATGGGCTAATTCTCTGCACCACCACAATTACAGTGTATCTGAGAGCAGAGCAGCGCTTGATGTAAGCGTTCCCCGCAGCTGTCAGCGAGGGTTAATAATTTCCCTCATTTATAAAATGAAATACTTCCCGCTGCAGCGTAGTGCGCCCTCCGCTGACCCATGATAAAGCGCCGCTCGGAAGCAGAGAAATCTACATACCTGCGCAGTCACTGTGATTCGATACGCCGCCACAGACGGACTATTTAGTTTGCTGCCTATCAATTAGCTCCTGCTGGGGTCCTGTGTCCTCATCTTCTGTAGCTAATTCTCCTCGCAGCCCCACCCCCCATTCCTGAGATGCGGGGAGGACCTCCAGCCCCCTCTCTCATCCCTGTTACTTCCCTGCTCTGATCTCTCCAGCTACGGTTGGGTTCTGGTTTCTCCTCGTCATCTCCATGCATTCTGGCCCCGGTTCCTAAATTTGATGCGTTTCACAACCCCTACTCTTCCAGTCACCTCATAGCTGGTGCACACAGCCTGCTGGAGTGTGAGGCTGTTATCCTACAAGTCATCAGGGACTTCTCATTAAAAATCGTCTAAAGGAAGAACCCTAGCAGCCACACAGTCGCTGATTTTTTCTAACCCAAGTTCAAATCCCGAAAGCAAGCTGCTGATTGACTACTATGGGTAATGCTTGCAGATCCTTTTAGCTATGAGACCCTTGAAACACGCATCTCCATGTAACTTCTGCATTGTTAGGTATTTATTGTCAAAACTGACATTGTTCTGCTTCCACAATAAAACAATGCAAAACATGTATCCCAAAAGACTATAATAGAAGCTGTTTTCGGCCAACTCTGGGCTGGTACCAGCACTGTACATCAAAGTCAAAACTCTGAAGGGAAATTGCAGCTGGGGAGTAGAAATTTGATTGAAAGCTTCTGATCTGTGGCAGATCCCTATACCATCTATCCTAATGCTGACCATACACTAATAGAATTTCATTACAAATTTCTCATTTCAAGGATGTTTGTTCAATTTCCTAATTGTTAATGGGTCAAATTGACATTTGGTTTAAACCGCAGTGGTGAGAAAATTTGAAGAAGTAGGATGGAATTTTTTTTTTCAATAAATTTTTACCAGTGAATGTAGTTTTTTGTTCAAGAAACTCCATTCAAAAATGTAATGCAAACAGTGGAAGTACTTTCCAATGATGTTCGTGAAGTTATCGAATGTAGTGAGAATTTTTGAATGAATGTTCGTTCGAAAATCTATTGGTTTATGGCCAACTTAAGAAAATATGTGGGCAGCCTTTGATGACTTCTACTGAACATGGTAATTTTCTGGCTGTCGGGCTGAATTACTAACTTCTGTGTTTTGTTTTCACTTAGGCAGGCCATGGCTGATGAAATTTTCTTTCCTGCAACCACGGGTTGCAGAATGGAAAGATCGCTTGGTCCCCCCCCCCCAGCCAGTGTTGATGGGGGAATCCCCCCTATTGTGTTCTCTTGGCAAGGCATGGAGAACACAGTAATTATTGCTAGTGGCTATAGCCGCTGGCAATAACCGCATGCATAAATCCGACATGCTGGTTATAACCAAGTTGACCAATGGATCAACTTGAGTACAATCAGCCTGCCCATAGATGGTTGCAATCTTTGCCAGTCCCTACTGAACTGCCTGAGATTTGAACCATCTATGGCCGGCCTAAATGTATGTTTGTTAAAGGGCAGTGACTCAAAGTCAAAAATGCCAGAGACAACCATGCAAACTAGCTTTTTCAGAACAAGGGCAACAGTCTCTACTTACATATTTCTCTTAGGGGGTACTCACACTGGGCATGGCTGAACTGACCTGTGCTTTCGTCCGATTGCCCCCACTACCTCGCTAGCCTGCCCTCACACTATGCTTCAAAGGAAGCGTTCCCAGGTACACCTATGTTATCATTTCTGCTGGAATTTGGCTGGTATGGGCAACTGTATTTATTCTTGATCACTGTCCATGTGCCCTCACCCCCCCCCCCCCCAGAAATCCTGTACTGCCAATATTTCTGGTATATCTGCACACTGTGAAGGGAATTGTTTTCTTGGCTAAACATGCTATTCCCATTAATCTGATGGTCGGGGGGCTCAGTAAAATTGGTTTGGCCCAAATACTGGTTTCTTATGCTGTGAGAAAACAACTGAAGTTCATGAACTTCAAGAACACAATGGGGTTGATTTACTAAAGCTGGGAAGTGCAAAATCTGGTGCAGCTGCATAGTAACCAGCTTCTAACTTCAATTCACTATTGACAAGAAAAATGGAAGCTGACTGATTTCTATGCAGAGCTGTCCTGGATTGTGCATTCTCCAGTTTTAGTAAATCTGATGGTCGGGGGGCTCAGGAAAATTGGTTTGGCCCAAATACTGGTTTCTTCTGCTGTGAGAAAACAACTGAAGTTCACGAAAAGCCAAGTAATTGAGTCTGTGCCAACATTTCATCCATACTTCAAATACCACACATGCAGTGATGTACATGCATGTGACATCCGTGAGAGAGGCATTACACGTGGTGTGATAACATGAGAGAGAGGGGTAAGGGTGATGTGTGTGTATAGAATGACAGAGTTTAAGGGGAAATTGTGATTGACAAGCACCCTGCCCCTCCCCGTTGCAGGTCAAAAGATTAAAATAGATATAAATAGTTACTTACATCCCTAGTACCAGAAAGGTGGCAGGGGGTTACATGTAGTGCCACTGCCCTTCCATACCTACGGCCATGCCTAAGCCTCCCATGGCTCCTAGGGAAGACAGGCAACTAAGACTGCAAGAATAACACTGTGGTACAGTCACCACCCACATGCCGTGTATTACCTGTCCTGGTCAGTCTGCCCTCTTGCTCACTGCAAAAAGCACCAAGTTAATGTAGCCGCTGAGCTTGCCAGGCATATATGGCCAAACTGGGAATTATTTGTGCCCAAGTTCAATAACTTGTTTTAGGCAGAACCTGCAAGACCATAACCCAGTGACTACATTAGTGGCTAGCCTATCATCAGAATGCATATCATAAAGGGGAGCTCCAGTTTGGAAAAAAAAAATTAAATGTCAGCAGCTACAAATACTGTAGCTACTGACTTGTAACATAAGGACACTTACCTGTCCAGGGATCCTGTGATGTCGGCACCCAAAGCCATATCCTTAATCGGGTGCAGGTGTCAGTGCTGCAAGTAAGGGAAACTGGCAGTGAAGCCTTTAGGCCTCACCGCCGGTTTCCTACTGTGCATGCGTGAGTCACGCTCCGCTTTCTGAAGGGTCCAGCCTTCCTCTGGGACCCATATGTGTCCCAGAAGGCAGCAGGTGGAAGGAGGAGGGGCCAGAAATGCTCATAGATCACCATGGCGATCTTACCTGGAAGTGGGAGTGGGTACCTGTCAAAACCAGGTACCCGCTCCCCCCCCCCAAAAAAAAGTTGCAAATGTGCCAATGGAGAGGGGGGTGCAAACAAGTGGAGCTTCTCCTTTTGGGTGGAGCTCCGCTTTAAGCTGGCCATGCATTAATTGATTTTTTGTTCAGCCTGGGAGTTAAATGAAAAAAAAAAAAAAATCTAACAGATTCCTTCATCCACACTACAAGCACAGATGAACAATCTCCCACTGAGGCTATTGTGTTTTGACAGCCAGCATCAGCGGCTATGAAAATACAGTGGGTGCTACCAAACAGTGACTGCAGCTGATTGGCTTCAGTTACTGGTCAGTTCAGAATAATCGGCCTAGCTACTTTGATTTTCAGATCCAAGGGCGTTGGGTGGTAGGGTGGCATCAGAGCCACAACTGATTGAATTTTGTCCAGTTCATCACAAACTGGACATAAATTTAATCAGTGTATGGCCAGCTTAAGCTTGTGAATTAGAGCATCTGGTTAATTCTCATACAGCAATATTCAACCCAAAATACTATTATATATGAGCACCTTAACATCCTACAGTGCTCAGCAAAACAAGACAATAAAAGGGATAACAGAAGGGAAGGACATAATATAAACTATAGCAAGATGAAAGCTGCTTGATTTTGTCACAAGATTATTAGTAAAAGGGGAGTTCATCCATTATCAGATGGAAGCAACGTTGCTTCTAACGTCTTACACTGATCCTGCACAGATAGAAAGATGGAAGCTGCGAAAGCTGTGAGTCACTAAACTGAACATTCATGCAGGATAAGAGCTCAGACTTTCAGACTTTGATGACTGCATACTTGGTTCAGGTTAGAGACTCACAAGGTAGTAAAGCCACAGTGCAAAGTCTGCATCTTTTATGGGAACGCGTCATAGAAAAAACAAAACTGCAGTGGTGGACCACACGTTCTTGGTCATCGCTAGCAGCCATATTTAATTTTTCCACAATGGCAGCTCCCGTTTCCTTCAGGCTGGGTTCACATTATCTGCAACCGTGGCTCGCAGCAGGGGGTCCGGTGCGCCCCCATTCACCATTTAAGGTCCGAATTTTTGCTTGAATTCTGACCTGAAATGGAGCCAAAAGGACTCTTCTTCAGTGCGCTCCGCGGCCGTCCCGGAGATGTGTGAACCGGCTCCATTGAGGGCACACTCTCCTGTTATGTGAATTGGATGCGGAGAAATCCGCATCCAATTCGCAAAAGTGTGAACCTGGCCTTAAGACTTTTTTTTCTTAACATTATAATCGTGTCATGGCACTTTACTACCTTCTTTCTCCTGTGTGATTTCAGTTCCCGCCACATAATGTATATCTTAAGCCTAGTACACACTAGTAGTTTTCCTTTCATTCAACCCAGCAGGGCTGAATGAAAAAAAAACCTGAAAACTCAGGAGGAGCCGCTGTACTAACTATCCAACATTGGTACAGCGATCTACCCTGCTGTGCTATCGTGTTCTGACAGGGGAATACCCCTCCGGCCAGAACACTACGGTCAATGCTCTTAGCCACTAAGAGCACTGATCGGGAGCCGATCCACAGACCTTTCTCGGTCATGCCCCTTCGACAGAAACCAGCCGAACTTCCGTTGGATCGACTCCAGTGCACACGGGCCGAATGTCGGCTGGTTTCTATTGAACCGCCCAATGCCGCCCGACATTCGGCCCTACTAGGCTTAAAGCTGGATGCACATTATCCAATTTTCTGTAGATTTTCTCCTTCGGGATTACCAAAACCATATAATATGAGGTCAAACCTTAAGAGTTTCAATTTGTATGCAATCAGGCAGGCCCTTACAATACATGGTTTTGGTAAATCTGAAGGAAATCTGATAACAAAAGTTGGATAGTATGTATGGGGTCTTAGGCTACACAGTGTCCTTAAATAGCAGACAAATCAGGGTATAAGTGGAAAAGTGCGACTACTGTATCACACAATACTCATCTATCTGCTCCCTCGTATCTCCCCCCTGTCACAGTCCCATCTCTCACCTGGTGGGCGAATTCCCATGTGCTGCTGGCCATCCATGACAAATCCCCCCATGTTCTGACCATCTGGACTATAAGGCGCACCACCTTGACCTGCGGTAACATGAAGAATTCATTAGTGTTCTGCTGATTACCGTGTTTTAACCTTTTTTTCACAATTTGTACCTTTGACTTATTCGATGGCTATTCTTTATTTTTGCTATTATATTAAATTTTCTTTCACCAAATTTTGTATTTCACTTTGTTGTGTCTATCTGGCCCTATGGGCGACCTGCACAAACCTTGAGCTATTATAGGAGGCACAAAGTGGCTCTTGAATGGGCATATTTTTGATGTACATGCTGGTCCTGCATGGTGCAATGTACTACAAAATCAAAGTGATCCTGCCATTAAGCTATACTAACTTGCACAGATACTAACCCAATATCTTCCCATAACTTCTAAAGCATTTTTTACATCTTCAAGGGCGCCCTCAAACCATGCAACGATGTAGACTTTGCTGCAGTGATCTGACATGGAGCCCAGGTTACAATTCAAACACTGCACATCCCAAGCTTCAAGAACTTCCAGGCAGCCCAGAAAGAGATTAAAGAAGTCACACTGGTATTTGTAGCGTGTTATGATGTCCTTCTAAGCAGACATATTACTTGGTTAGGTGACAGGTTTTTGTTTGATACCCAGTGCATGCAGGGAAGTCGAACTTGAATTCTCTAGTAGAAAGAAAACCTGTGCTGACTTTTTGCGTTAGTAAGTATGGGGACCAGGAGTTCTAACTTCACTGGCTGCATGCTTGTTTTGACTAAGAGACTCATTATTGAAGCCAGGGACAGACAGGTATCTAGCATTTTCAGATGGAGGTTAGCAATGGAAAACCCACATTTTTCTCATGACAGGTTTTCTTTAGGTTTCAGAGGCATTCAGAGCAGAAGATTGCATCCAGTATATGAATCAACTATGTTATAAATACATATTTTATTTTGTTTGGTGATAAGATATGCAGCCCTAATGTGAAACCACTTGGTCTAATTTTACATGATAAAAGAATCTGGCTCACTAAAGTAAACTTCACAAAAAGAGGAAGTAAACATCCCAGGTCAATGCCACTTACCTGTGCGGTTTGATTGGTCAATCATTGGCTGAACGATCCGTCTTCTTGCATTAATGAACCTGTACCCCAAAGAGAAGGAATGAATGGAGACAATAAGAACATGTCTTAGAAGTTGCCCACCATGGTACTTTATGCAATAAAATTAGTAGACTCGTTTACCTTAGTGACAAAATTAATTCCTTCTGGAGGCAATAAATTATGTCTACATTTTTTCCTGTTTATCTACAGTACATGCAGAAGATATACTATTTGTATTAAGGTGCAAAATTCAGTGTTACTGACTTTTTGTGAACAGAATTCCCAGAATATTTGGCACTATGGATAGAAGTTACTGAATAACCATCCTTGTTGCCAACAGTATCCAGGTTCTCCATTTTCAGTGCCAAATGAACAAATAAAAGGAAGGGTTTGGATGGTTGCTGTTGGTATCAAGAACAGCACTTCTTTCAGTTTTTTTAAAAACACTTTAAATTAGGACTGAAATTTTAAGACTACTTACCAATTATTGACCTGAAGTATCGTAAGCCCTGTGTCCTGTGCAAGCTGCTTCTTTTGTTCTTCTGAGGGGTACGGGTGCTTCAAGGAGAAAAATAGCATATTTGATTACACCTGACTGAATAAACAGGATCCAACTCAATCAAAAGGCCAAAAAATCAAATAAAAGAATAATTGTATTATGTGCTTTCATTCGCAGTCATAGCTCTGCATGTAAAGAATCTGCTTGCTAATCAGACCGGAGTAGATAAAACATTGAGTGTAGAGACAGACTTACTGTCCACTTATATAGAAAAACACCACATTCGGTCTTTGCTCTATGTTCATGGAAGAATTAATAGTTTATTAAAGCCCCACTGCTCTGCGAGGCCACAGATTGGATAAGTTGAAGATAATCTAAGATTCTCCAATAAACGTCCAACCATCTGCTTTGTTAAGTGGGAGTAAGAGGGTGACTTTTAGGGTGTCCTTCTAGAGGACAGATGGGACCGGCACAAATAGCGCCTTTCTTTTTCAGGAGCCCAGGAAATGTGCAACTGGCCCTTTGCTTGATCAGGAGAACCTAAAATACAAAACAAAAAAATGGCCATGGAGCTGTCAGGGACAGCAATGATGGATGAGATGGGGGGTCTTAGGTTGCAGCCAGTTGGAGACCTTTGCTTGACAGGTTAGTGACAGATGAAGGGCATGGGGGCAGATGGGGGAGCTGAAGAGCACAGAGGCTAAACGGTTGTTAAGGGTGACCGGGCCAGAACTTTGTTACAGATTGATATTTGCAGATTTTCAACGTTTTTCTCTTGGATTAATTTAAGATGGACTTGTATATTTAATTAAATGGCAGTGGGAGACCAAAACCATTTACTAGTGTTCCCAAAAAAACTGTATAAAAATGCATACATATTCCTTCTTATTACTGAGAACATTATAACATAAGAACATTCAGGTTCTGCGGGTATTCAGATACTATTAGGATTATTTGTGTACATAGACAAGGCATTTAAGATGCAAAATGACTGCTCTACATACTTAATGATTTATAAAAATCGGAGCTGTTGGGAGTACCAATCAAACGAAATTTAATTTCCTAGTGCAAATTTGAAGATGAAGGATAACTTAAATGATTAGTTGCTGAGGGCAACAGCTTTAGTTTTCTTCTGCCCTTGTGTCCAGCTGCCACAGAATCTCAATAGGCTGACATAACATTATGCAGTATTGCCATTTCAAGCTTATTCTAAACTCACGCTAGGCTTGCAAATCTCAAACCTTGTTTCCATAGGGAAACAGATTGACACTTTCACTGTGTAGGTGCAATAAATATATATATATATATATATATATATACACAGTATCTCACAAAAGGGAGTACACCCCTCACATTTTTGTAAATATTTTATTCTATCTTTTCATGTGACAACGCTGAAGAAATGACACTTTACTACAATGTAAAGTATTGAGTGTACAGCTTGTATAACAGTGTAAATTAGCTGTCCCCTCAAAATAACTCAACACACAGCCATTAATGTCTAAACCGTTGTCAACAAAAGTGAGTACACCCTTAAGTGAAAATGTCCAAATTGGGCCCAATTGCCCAATTTCCCTCCCTGGAGTCATGTCACTCGTTAGTGTTACAGGGTCTCAGGTGTGAATGGGGAGCAGGTGTGTTAAATTTGGTGTCATCACTCTCACCCTCTCATACTGGTCACTGGAAGTTCAACATGGCACCTCATGGCAAAGAACTCACTGAGGATCTGAAAAAAAATTGTTGCTCTACATAAATATGGCCTAGGCTATAAGAAGATTGCCAAGACCCTGAAACTGAGCTGTAGCATGGTGGCCAAGACCATACAGCGATTTAACAGGACAGGTTCCACTCAGAACAGGCCTCGCCATGGTTGACCAAAGAAGTTGAGTGCACGTGCCCAGCGTCATATCCAGAGGTTGTCTTTGGGAAATAGACATATGAGTGCTGCCAGCATTGCTGCAGAGGTTGAAGGGGTGGGGGGTGAGCCTGTCAGTGCTTAGCCCATACGCCGCACACTGCATCAAATTGGTCTGCAAGGAAGCCTCTTCTAAAGATGATGCACAAGAAGTCAGGCAAACAGTTTGCTGAAGACAAGCAGACTAAGGACATGGATTACTGGAACCATGTCCTGTGGTCTGATGAGACCAAGATAAACTTATTTGGTTCAGATGGGGTCAAGCGTGTGTGGCGGCAACCAGGTGAGGAGTACAAAGACAAGTGTGTCTTGCCTACAGTAAAGCATGGTGGTGGAAGTGTCATGGTCTGGGGCTGCATGAGTGCTGCTGACACTGGGGAGCTACAGTTCATGAATGCCAACATGTACTGTGACATACTGAAGTAGAGCATGATCCCCTCCCTTCAGAGACTGGGCTGCAGGGCAGTATTCCAACATAACGACCCCAAACATACCTCCAAGATGACCACTGCCTTGCTAAAGAAGCTGAGGGTAAAGGTGATGGACTTGCCAAGCATATCTCCAGACCTAAACCCTATTGAGCATCTGTGGGGCATCCTCAAAAGGAAGGTGGAGGAGAGCAAGGTCTCTAACATCCACCAGCTCCGTGATGTAGTCATGGAGGAGTGCAAGAGGACTCCAGTGCCAACTTGTGAAGCTCTGGTGAACTCCATGCCCAAGAGGGTTAAGGCAGTGCTGGAAAATAATGGTGGCCACACAAAATATTGACACTTTGGGCCCAATTTGGACATTTTCATTTAGGGGTGTACTCACTTTTGTTGCCAGCAGTTTAGACATCAATGGCTGTGTGTTGAGTTATTTAGAGGGGACAGCAAATTTACACTGTTATACAAGCTTAACACTCACTACTTTACATTGTAGCAAAGTGTCATTTCTTCAGTGCTGTCACATGAAAATATATAATAAAATATTTACAAAAATGTGAGGGGTGCACATTAGAAACAATGGTATCTGTACCTGCCAATCTCTGAGGGTAGGCAATGTTTGCATGGGTACGATGGAACAGCTTAAGACCATAAAATGGCATTCAGCGAATTTAAACGCAAGTATATTACCACTTGTATTTCTGAGTCCTGGCAGCTAGCTCTTTTCTATAATTCGGGTTAGCTTACACTTTCATTACACATGAATACAAATAATTAAAAGAAAATAATACACTCTCCCGATTCTAGCTTTTCCTTTGAGTGGGTATGAATGGTTTACCATGGATGAAGCTTTAAAGGGCATTAGCAAAGATTTTACAGAAGAACATATGCTGTGGATCATGGGAAGCTGTGACAGGCCTAATCCAATTTGAGATGGCAGATGCAAATCAAACTCACAGCATACTGCTCTAGCTGCAATTGTCAATGGCCATATAGTTGCCTCTTTGAACTAACAATAAGCTTGCAACTCTACATAAATATGATTAAAACAATGATTAATGCATTTTAATGGAGTAAAGTAACCCCCTCCTTAAGGCTGCGTTCACACTTGAAATGGATGCGGCTAACGGCAGGGGTCCGGTGTGTCCCTGTTCTCTGTTTCAGGGACGAATCAGGCCAGAATTTTTGCCTGAATTCGGACCTGAAAAGGAACCAAGGACACACAGGACACTTCTGCAATCCGCTCCTCAGCCACTCAGATGAGTGAACCGGCTCCACGGAGAGCTGGTCACAATCTCCTGTCATGCAAAGTGGATGCAGAGAAACCCACATCCAAAGCGTAATAGTGTGAACCCATCCTAAAAGAAAAAGTGTGAAAGTCTTTGTTGGGCTACATGTAGTGTTCGTACCATATTGTATGTTATAACGAGCAACTATGTATCGGACATTATAGCAAAATACATTAAAGTACTGTAGATGTGCTTTAGAATTTTAAAAATAACTGCACCCAACACACATCTATAATGCGTTGCAAAAAACATCATGCTGGACCTATTTTCTCCTCTGCCATTGACAACCCATTCATTGTGAATGAGTTCCCTAACATATCTCGCCTCGGTGTTCAAAAACACCTGTAAATTTTATTCTGTGAATGAGCCCTTTTTAACATGTTGAGAAACCTGTATTGCCACAGTAACCAATGCACCTTTTCCTTACATTTCCAGACTTGTACACAACTGGCAGCACAGAATGTTCTTTGATTGCTTAGAGCAGCCTTTCTCAACCTTTTCAACATAGAGGAACCCTTGAAATAACTTTCCGGTCTCAGGGCATTCCTGCTAAAAACTATTATAGCTTCAACTCCTGATACATTAGTGTGATGGTCAATGGGAAGAATGCTCCTTACACTTGTGGTCATTGGGAAGAATTACCCCTTACAGATAGCTAAAAAGACCAATGGTAGCAGTGGGAGAGAAGCAGAAATTGCTCATTGCTCAAGGAACCCCCTAGCAACCTCTGGAGGAACCCTAGAGTTACATGGATCTCTGGATGGGAAACCCTGACTTAGACAGAAGTGACCTCTATTAATATAAAGGAGATGTCATGCGGTGACTTTATGGCCATGTTCCTGTCCTATTCAGAAATGACTCTGTGCATACATCAAGATTATGGAATTTTTTCCCACTGACTTTCACACTAAGTTGCTGCAAAATTCATCAGGTCAGTGTGAAATTTTTATAACGTTACTGTGACACGGCCCTAAAATGGAGGCATGGGTGATTTTGCTTGAATTCTTTAAAGGTCTATTCCAGCTAATGCCAATATTTATTTTGGGTGGGTTTTATTAGTGGCGAAGCAGGTGCACCTAAAGCTAAACCCTTGCACTTGGTCATGTGATATGACATGATGAAATACGGGAGAGAGGCGGTCCAGACTTTAAACTGGGGCATCCACATCTGTAGCTAGGCCACAATGTTTGACCACTTGCAATGTTGATATTTTGGGACTGCAGTGGTCAGATTCTTTTTGCAGTCATTTGTGTCTCTTCCTCATCCTTTATTAAAGGAATTTCCATGGATTCCCAAGTTATCTGTTTATTGCACTTTTCAAAGCGTCATCAAGGAGTGTGACACGGTCATTTGACTGCAAATTCAAGTCAACATAACTTGTTACTGGAGTCTCAGAACAGTCAATCAAAGTTGATCAATCAGTTCTGCGTAAAGTCAGCCTTGCAGAATTACAAACTATGCTTATCACAGACCTGTCTTGTTACATAGATTTCTTAAGCTGACCATTGTCGATTTGACCCCACTGACCATTAGAAAACTGAACAAATGTTATCAAAAATTTTAATTTTCAAACAAAATTCTGCCAGTTTTACAAACGCCCTGTACGTTAGCTATAGAATTCCTTACCATCCTCCAACGAGCAGAGAAAATAATACAGATAATCAGGGGTGTGCGATGCAGGTTCACCCTTGCCTTTTCGCCTGTCAGATGTAGCTCTTTGCCAGCCAGCCAGCTCTCCCTCCCCGGTGCCTGCCTGCCGCTAAGCAGGTTCAGGGTAATTACCTAGAATTGATTACCCGTTTACCAGCTTCTAATAGGTTTATAGCTTCGTCAATTAGTAACTAATTGGTCAGCGTTCATTAACTCTGCTTTGTTTAACTAGGCAGGGACGGGCTCCGTTCTGACTAATTGTTTCTGTGCACTCCGCTAGCTGAGATGTAGCCCGGGGCGGACTTCATGGGTAGCTGCAGCCGAGACTCTCAGCTTTTATGCCGCTTTAGTAATTTTTAATTGGGTCTGCATCGCAAAGATTTCTCAGCATGTAGTGGGGCAGAGTGTACCCTCTGGTGCAAATGGTTAAATGCAAACGATGCACTGACAGCACAATATATAAAGCTCCGAGTCCTCTGTCTAATCACATTACTTCCTATGGTCAATTTTTTCTGCATAGTAAAGAGCATTCTGCAACAGTATTTTCTGTAAAGCAAGTGGAAGATATGAAATAGCTTCATACAGAGAAGCAGTAGTGTATCCAGGTCTGGTATAGGCTGAACATGCCTTAGATTGTAAGCTCCTTGAGGGCAGGGACTAAAGGGGAAGTATATTATGTAAGGCTCTGTGTAAATTGTTGGTGCTATATAATTTCCTATAATAAATAGATAAATAAAAAAACACTGCTCAACTCTTTTCTTTTCAGCCAGCCATTCCAGGAAGGCACTGCCTGACCTACAGTTCCATACCTCCCAACTTTTTGAGATTGGAACGAGGGACACTTATTAACAAAAGTATGAGGCATAGGACACACCCCCTGCCACATCCCCTTAAAGGAGAATTATACCAAAAAATGATTTGTTAAGCCCACAAATACTTTTTTTACCACTACTATTCTTTTATACTGGCTTTTACAAATGCAGTCATTTAGAACTTTGATGAATGGTTTAGCACTGGGAAACACTTTTTGAAAGATAAATAGTGCATTTTATATACAACTATATAGATCAGACCAAAATGAGGGACAAATGTTGAGGAAAGAGGGACAGAGGGACTTTGTTCCAAATCAGAGACAGTCCCTTGAAAATCAAAGACAGTTGGGAGCTATGCAGTTCCTCTCTATGTGTTGGAACACATTCCTTTCACTTGCCCCCCAGTCACTACTTCCATAACAACATGGGTGCACAGAGCCAACATATAAGTATGCTCAACCACCCTATGCTACCATCACATGATCCGGCTGATATATGAATACAACATAAAATGTTCCTCCTTATATGTTGCTCCTTATAAGCACACTTGTACATGGAAATCTGGCAGATAAGGTAACGTGTAACTTAGTATAACAGTAATCTAGACCGATATAAGGGCATGAGGGCATCTCCTGGCTAATACTTGCTCAGACATTAAGTAGACCAGAGAGCAGACAAACCATAGGGACTAATTCAACTGCACCCCATGCAGTCCAGCCCTGATCTTCATCATTTTACCATTTAGTGGGTCACTGACCCAAACCAGGTTTATACAAGTTAGGTGGTCCAGCACTTAAAAGGGCTACTGGCTACATGCTTCTTCCTGGTCAGTGAAGGACTAAGTAGAGAAGCAAGGAAGAGAATGCAAGCATGTTGCACCAAAATTATTAATGGCAGCTCCTTTGTTTCTACCCTATAGGGATTCTTGAAAAATAAACCCAGCATCCATAGGTTCCTTTAAAGCAGTGGTTCTCAATTCCTGTCCTCAGGACCCACCAACAGGCCAGATTTTAGGTATTACCTTGGGGAGCTGCAGACTAGAATACTGCAAACACTGAGCAGCAAATTATATCACCTGTGATGTATTTCAGTTATCCTGCAAACCTGGCCTGTTAGTGGGCCCTGAGGAGGTTGAGAACCACTGCCTTAAAGCAAAGAAAGGGGCAACATTGTATATAGCCTTGGTAAGGAATCAAATTCCTATACTTAAAAATAGTATTTGCCAAATGCTTTTGCTACCAGTATAAATAAGTGAGTAGACAAACATCTCTGGGTCCCCTGTGCTCCCAGGCCCTATAGTAGCCTTATAGCCCTGCTGTGGCTATATAAAAGGCTTATTATATAGGCAAGGTCAGATGATCTTGGCAAGGTCAGATGATCTTGTATCTTGTATGAAAACATTAGTGTGCGGTGCTACACAATGGGGAAGATTTACTAAAACTGGTGCACACAGATTCTGGTGCAGCTGTGTATAGTAACCAATGAACTTCTAGATTTTAGTAAATCTTTCCCCAATGGTTGTGCTTTACTGATCACAATGCATGCCTTTTAGTGCCAATATCTCCACAGCTGTTAAGCAGGGGTGCAGAATTATTGCAGTGAAATACATCTCTACTCTAATAGCTAATCTACATTTTTTTTTATATTAAATACAACAATAAAAATATGGAAGAGCAAGCATCAAAATGAACACAAAGTATGCGTTTACCAAAGACACGCTTTTATTCTAGTGTTTTAACATAGCATCAGAGTTTCTTACCGAAAGGTGCTGGAAGAGCCACGCTCTCATGATATTTGTGGCGACTTTAGGGAAAATTCCTCGTTTCTTGTTCCTTTTTTTGTCCCTGTCTAAGTCATCGTCGTCCCCCGTACTGGGTGATGCCACACTATTGTCTAGACAATCACCTGTAAGGGAAAACATTGTAAAATATATGTTAAGAGGATGCTATTTGTGTAGTTTACTGTATTTTCATTTGAAATTACATCTTATTTTGCTGAAAAATAATCTCTGTTCACCAATGCTTATATTTTGTAGCTGAAATTTGACTTCTGCCAATAACAGTTTATCTCATTTACGTGGTCTCGGAACAGACCCCTCCTACTAACAGTACGCAGTATCAGGGAATGCACAGAGATAGAGAAATCTCCTTATATGAGCCACTTCTGCTGACTGCACATAATAAAATATACTTTATTGAGCAGCACATCCAGAAATACAACCATGTTGTGCATATTACTGTAAAGGCATCACTATAAATTAATGGATGCCAGAAAATAGCACAAAGATATCAGTCTGGCGCTGGTCGTGCTTGCTTTTTTTTCAGTATAGCCTCTTCAGATTATTTTTTCTACTATAGCCTTTTCATTGATATCAGTTGCACTGTATTCAGAAAAGGTATAACACAGATTCTGCTGCATTGTAAGAAATCACCCCCACCCCCCTTTCCTGTGTGTGGTCCATCTACTGACATTACTATTGCTTAGCAATCAGTAGGCCCGAAAGATGGATAAGTCCACAAAATGCCTTACTTCTTTGTAGAGATAGGTGCAATTTAAACTTTAAAGTTAAGTTTACAACCCCAAAAAATGATTTGCTTCTCTTCTGAAAAATATGTGACCTGCACAAGGATACACTGTGCATAGCTCAGAAGTTAAAATCAGATGACGCCAATAGCCATATTTCTGTTGCCATTGGGGTTGGCTTCCTTGTGCCCACAAATCACTCAAGGTAACCAGCAAAATATTAAGTGGGTGGTGCCAGGGGAGAATTTTAAAGAAGGAGTCTCTCAGGTTGGAAATGCACACTTGTTTAGGCCAGTCTGGGGCTATGAGGATCACCGGAATGCACTCCATCTTGATTCGGCACAACAGACGAGGAAACTCAGAGAAAGCAAGGCATAAATCAGATTGTACTAATTCCATGGAGCCACCAGAGCATCCACTACTCTGCTAAAGGATCCCTGTACCTGGAGACAACCCTGTAGAGTTTGCTGTTGAATTGGGAGGCCAGGAGGTCCACATCTAGCGTCCCCCCACCTATGGCACAGGTTCTGGATCAACTCCGGTTATAGGGGCAATTCCCGGGGGGTCCAGACACTGTGCACTGAGGAAGTTTACCTGTCAATTGCCCAAGCCTGGGATGTAATCAGCAGACAAGCCTGGAATGTGAAGTTCTGCCCAAGACAATATATACTCTACCTCTCTTGGGCACCAAGACTTCCAAAATGAGTCCCTCCCAGATTATTGGTGTAGGTCACTGCCATAAGATTGTCTGGCTGAATCCAGGCCGGCTGAAAAGTCCAGCACTCTTGGAACAGCAAAGCATCTGAAGCTCCAGAATGTTAATCAATCAATGCGATTTCTCCAGGTTGGGTTCACACTGCTGCCATGTCAGACATTGTATGTGATTTGCACCGCACTGCCGTGCAAATCACATGCTATGTATGTCTGTGCGATGCGAATTCAGCCATACAGGTTGTATGGCTGACTTTGCATTGCATTCGAACCAAAGTCGCGCAGGACCCTTTTTTTGGTCCGCACCAGAATCGGATCGCATGGGTGTGAACACCCATGCGATCCGATCCCTGTCCGAATTGACAGTTCGCACTGCAATATGCGAACCGATCTGGGGGTGTCATTAACTTTGTATTGACAGCAGTTCGCATAGGGCAGTGTGACTTGCCTGTGAGTTGTATGCGATGCAGGAACCCGCACTGGATTCTCGCATTGCAGCAATGTGAACTGAGACTTATTCATCTACAGTTAAAGGCCCCTTTCACACAGGCACCTCCACCTAATGGAATCCGCTTGCTCTGCTGATCCCCGTTGAGCAGGTGGTTGAGAGGCCCTGTCTGCTCCACTGTGCAGAGCAGACACGGACACAGTCCCGCTCTCCTCTATGGGCAAATCAGATGAAAATTGACCATCTGTCCATTTTCATCTGATCCGCCAGACAGATGGGAAATAGGACCACCATCCGCCTGGATTTTGCAGGCAGGATCGGATCGGATAGCAGAGGGTGTCAACAGATTGACACTTGATAGATTCGACTGTAAGGTCCAATCAGATCCGCTTGAAAAACTGACAGGCAGACCTGATCAGAAAGCCATTGTCAATGAGCCCAAAGAGTGACCATGACTCCTTCCCCAGAGCTACAGGCTAGAATCCATGATGAGAATCATCGAAAATACGGAATGGAGGGACTTCCTCATCCCCAGAACTGAATTCCTGAGCCACTAGGCAGGGGACAACCTGGTCCTGAGCTCCAGACAACTAGGTTTGTCCAGAGAATGGTCTGACTTGTCTAACAACAACAGAATGTTGTGTTTAACTTTTATGGAGTAGAATTGAGCGTATTGGACTGCACTGCATTGAATGAGGTTACCATCATACCCAGGACTCTCATGCAAAAGCGAAGAATCAGCCTTCTGAACTGAAGAGAACAAGTCTCGGAGTTTAGGTTTGCGGTTTCTCAGGGACAAGAAAACTCTGACTTTGAAATATAAGATGGTGTGAGTGTCCCCATTTGGCTTGGGAACTGTGAACAAGTTGGAGAGGGAACCCTAAATTTGTTCTGCCACAGAACTGCAACAATGATACCCTGGTCCACAAGACTTGTTAGTGCTACCTGGAGACCTGTTAATCTGTGTGATGACACAGGAATGTTAGACCTGATGAACCGAGGAAGGGGGTGGGAGTGGAACTCAAGCTTGCAGCCTTGGAAACCACCTAGTGCACCCAAGCATCTGAGAAGCAAGCCAACCAAATGTCCACAAATGCTAAAAGACACCCCCCCCCCCACTTTGGAAACCTGGCAACCAAAGCGATACTCACTCAGCAAAAGATGTCAACTGTGATTTGCCTGGGAAGTATCAGATTTGCCTTATAATAAGCTAACATACAGTCAAATTTGAGAAAACATCATGTTTGTGTTTACATGGTATACCTAAAATATTTTTTTCTAAATATTTTCTAGATAATTGGAGCAGGCCTCAGGCAGGTTGCAAGCTAACCAGAACATTAAAGGAAACTCCATCGGTCCCCATTGACAAAGATGGATATACTTGGGTTAATTTACTAAAGGCAAAAGGACTGTGCAGTTTGCAAAGTGCAGTTGCAACCTGCAAGGGTAGTTGCTCCAGAGTTTAGTAAATTTGGTAAAGTCTTACTTCCCAAAGACTACCCAATCACAGTCGAGGAAAAAAAAAAAAACAATAAAAAAACAGAAAAAACATTTTTGTTTGTGCATGATTGCATGGTGGAAGTTGGCAGAGCTTCAGTTCATTTACTAAGATTTGGAGCAACTGCTCTTGCAGCGTGCAACTGCACTTTGCAAAGTGCACAGTCTATTTGCTTTTAGTAAATCAACCCCACTGAGTTTTACCGCATTAACATACAATGCAGTAGGCCAGTTTCTAGATAACACTTTGTCAGGAAAGACCAGCATAGTACAGGCAGGGTTCATTTATGGTTAACACTAGGCCTCATGCACACAGGACGTTTTTTAACTGTTTTACAGCAGCTGTTTTTAGCTGCAGACATTTTTTTCTACAGTCAATAAACCATCCATCATGTTATCCTATGTGTGGCTGTTGTCAACTGTTTTTAGCAGTGACGTTTTTGAGCTGTAAAAAAAAACCAAGACCAGTGGGTTCTCAGAGACGTTTTTCAGCTGCATAAACGTTCAAATGCTCAAAAACGCTGATCCCCCCCAAAAAAAAAAAATGTTGGCCCAAAAACACCGGTAATATAACCGTAATAACAGCTGAAAAAATCACTGATAAGCTACTGATGTTGTTTTAACATCCTGTGTGCGTGAAGCCTAACTCTCCAGCCAACTCTGCATTTTTTCAGAAAAGTAAAAAGGTAGGCAGCAATTTTTATTATTTTTTTTCAAGTTATGATATGTGAATGAGAGCATGTAGAAAATATAAAGTAAGTGTTATCTCAATCTTGCTGCAAAAGTGAATGCTGTCTGACTGCCCCCTATAGCTTGTTGCTTTTGCTCCTCTCTGTGATATAGATACGA
>BLSH010224685.1:377735-399421 GCA_018402905.1 Glandirana rugosa
TATTGTCCCATAGTACTCGAAGTTCCGTTAGTTATGAACTTCCGTAGATGAAAGTTAAGGAACACTCTTAGATTATTTGTCTGAACTGTGAAGAATGAGGTTCGACGGTTTTTCTCTATTACTCCAACTGAAATTACGGTCATGACCTCCGATATATTATGCACAACCAGCACCTGAATTGTACTACATGTCGTCATGTAAGACGAGGTCCTCCCGGACGGATTATTAGAGACTGTGTAAATGTGAGGTCAGGTATCTTCCTGACTGAGTGATTTACACGTTGACTGTAACCGTATGACACCGGGAGCTTTCCTGACTGGGTACTTTGTGCGGTGACTCCCATATTTTCAGATAATGACAGAAACATGTTCTGGGGTCAGAGCCTTTGTGACCAAAGTGTAACGATGACAGTGGCGTGTTTCATGGGTCAGTCCTTTCGAGGGCCACAGTATGCCAATGTCAGTTGCACATTTAGTGAGTCAGTCCTTCTATGGACTGGAGTGTAAATGTGTCAGAGATTATTAGGCAGGCCCTCCTGGAGCAGAATGTACTGCTGTACATCATGTTAAGTCCACGACCAACACGTATTATATAGCCTCCAGTACTGGCATTAAAGTCAACCTCATTATCTCTTTTTGGCAGCTTGGAGTAAGAAGTGTCAAGTCTGTTTATTAGATTCTCACAAGGAATTGAAAGTAGATGCCTTCAAGTATTGATTGCCTTGAAGCTCATGATACCCTGTTATGCAAAGCTTGACTTTAGTACAAAAAGTCAAACTCCAGTAGGCTCCCCTTTTCAGCTTATATTTGGTCAGTGATGATCATGATGTAAAGGAGAATGGCCTCTATGGAAGTCTCTGTAGACTCTACACAACTTTATTAATATTTGCCCCTTTAGTAGTATTTGGTCAGAGATGATCGTGATTTAAAGGAGGGTGGCCTCTATGGAAGTCTCTGTAGACTCTACACAACTTTATTAATATTTGCCCCTTTAGTAGTATTTGGTCAGTGATGAACATGATGTGAAGGAGAATGGCCTCTATGAAAGACTCTGTAGACTCTTCACAACTTTATTAATATTTGGCCCTTTAATAGTATTTGGTCAGTGATGATCATGATGTGAAGGAGTATGGCCTCTTTGGAAGTCTCTGTACACTCTACACAATGTTATTAATATTTGCCCCTTTAATAGTATTTGGTCAGTGATGATCATGATGTGAAGGAGGATGGCCTCTATGGAAGCCTCTGTAGACTCTACACAACCTTAATAGTATTTGCTCCACAAGGTTTCTGAGATATGTACATTTTTTGGCTAAGTGTCCCAACAGGTACATTGTATGCATGCAATTTGATGCTCTCCATGCCTTTGCATGGCTTTCTTCCCAGGGTTCTCTTCATATTACTGGTAAATAACGCCTTTTCCAACAAATGCCCAAACCTTTCATGCTCCTTTGTTTGAGAACCAATACCCAAAATAATACTCAACACCACCACTGAGGGTAACAACTGAATCTCTCTCAAACTTCACAGTACGTTTTTCCAACAAATTCCACTCATACAACTCATACCTTCATCAAAATAGTACCTACTATAGATACAGACATCCCCCAAATCTCACTGTTAAGCCTACCCAGGGCTGCGCAATGTTTACAACTTACAGTGTACCATTTGAGCTCTGGTATGCTGAACATAAAAGAATAATTGACACCTTGAGTAAATAAGCTGATCTAGAGATGGCTATTATTTTCTATGTCACATGTGCAACAATTCTTCAAAGTGCCGCCAGAGGCAGAGGACAAGGAAAATGGATGTGCTATAGGAAGGTTTTTTTTTTTTTTAAAGTGCCCCTATGCTGAAAGCTGTAGCTGCTATGATACGTATAAATGTTTTACGATAGCATGCAGTAATATAATTTCCCTATTTACCTGCAGTTTCAAAAATTGGAATTTTAATTTTCTGTCATTGCTTTGCAGAGAAGCTACAAGTTGTGTATCTGCACTGCAAGATAAATGTATTCAGACACGTCAGTCCCTGCCCCAGTGGAGCCAACAAATACACACGCGGGGGATAATTTAGCCAGAAGACAGTTAATCTACCAGTAAGCCTTTGGACTGTGGGAGGAAAACAGAGCATCCAAAGGAAAGCAACGCAAACATAGGAGCTCCATATAGATAGTGCCCCTGGGCTAAAGAGGACCTCAGCGCTGCAAGGCAGTGTTAACCTTTGCAGTGGCACCATGCTGCCAAAATTAAATCTCTCCAGGAAGGTACACAGAAATGGTTCTCAGAAGATATTTACCAACTGCGCTGGAAATGCTATCATAACGACTGATGTCACCAGTAACTTCCACCGTTCTATGTTGGCGTTATTCATCTCGGGTATCAGGAATAAGAACTGACAGTATTTTCCCACAGCCACCAATCAGATTCAAGTTTGTCCTGGTCAATGTCATTTCAAAGTGTGAATCTGATTGGCAGCTGTGAGGAAATACAAACAGTTCTTCTTGCATACACAAGGTCCAGGGTGACAATACAGAAAAATTCAGAGGCTAGAGGCTCGCCTACCTATTTAAAGGGGAAGCCGAATAGAAAAGTCGCCTCAACCTAAATAGATAACAGATGCAAAAAAGATTAGCTAGCTGGAGTAATTTTATCACCCGGTTGCACAAACAAATGCTTCACCCCCCCAAGTCCAAGTCAACATGGTTGATTGAATAGGCTCTGTGATACATTTGCATGTAGCAGATAAAACACGGCTGAATTAGCAGCTGCACACTTTTATTGTTATTTAATATTAAAGGAATATGGAATGTCCAGCAGTGGTGGGAGGCATATTAATGAGCAGTGAGCATGGGCAGTGGAGGTCTATGGTAAGGAAAGGGTTAGGTGGACGATGCTGCGAGCAGGGTGACATGCACACAATAGGCTGCTGCTTGGAATTTGGAATTAGTGCACTCAGTGCGAGGCCTCGCTCTGTATCCTGCTCGCTCCTTAGCCTGGAGGAATATTAAAAATGCATCAGTCCAGCTATAGGCAAATGCATCATCGCCTGCATTAGTTTGGGAAGAGAGGCGGGAGAATGCCGGGCAGGGCTTCGTTAACTGGAGGGGAACGTAACCAACAATTACAATCCTGGGATGTGCCTCATTAAAGATGCAGCACAGCGTCCCTGTGTGCCGGGTCCACTTCTATCACATGCCCACGTTAATGTACGCACGTCACAACAAGGCCGTAACACACTGCAGCCTACTACAATAGGTACATACATGTTCACACATGCTGACTAAGCACAGCCTGTTTGCTGTAAACCCATCAGATTCAGGTATTTCTGGCCACACAGGTATTGCAAAGCGTCATGCTGGCTACATATGCTTGGACATCTGATCAGACTCTACCTGCATGGAGTTTGCATATTCTCGCTGTGCTTGCATGGGGTGCTACAGTTTCCTAGGACATGCTGTTGAGATTAATTGGCTTCTTTCTAAATTGGCCCTAGTATGTTTGAGCATATGTACACATGTGAGATTACACTATGTAAAGTGCTATATAGATACCCGTAATAAAGAAATAAATATCTAAAATTTCGATTACACTTGGCAAATGTGTGGAATGTTAACGTTTTTAAGTGATAAATTACAACACTGCAAAAAATGCAACTGAAATTAAAAAAAATGCTGTACCACATACATTAAAACCCTGTTAAAAACAATTGAGTATCTTCTACAGGCAGAGGCGTAACTAGAACCTTCAGGGCCCCGGTGCAAGAAATTATGAAGGGCCCCCCTAACCCCTGGCCAGGGCCCTTCCCTCTTCCTACTGATCCTGGGGCCCTTTACTCCCATTGCGGGTCCCTTTATTACGGTCCCACCGAATAAACGAATAGTTGTGTACTGAGCCTCCCATTCATTCAGAAATGGAAGTATAGTAAAAACAGTTTACTATGCTTCAGTTATGAATAAACCAATTGGTACCAATCACTAACTTTGTCCATTCAGAAAAGGAAGGAGTCAGTAAATTTACCTCCCTTTCCCATCTCTCCATCATGACCCATCTTCTGTAGCAACTGGCAGGAGAGAGGAGGGGGGAAGACAGCAACTCTGTGGGGGGGGGGGGGGGGGGGAAGCACACAAGGACCCTGGGAACAGCAGAAGACAAGTAAACTGGATAGGAGGGGTGGCGGGGGCAGCATATAAAGGAACCAATCTCCTCCATTAGGAGGAAAATTGAGGAGATTGGTTCCTCTAAATGCCGCCTCGCCATCCCTCCTATCCAGATGTACAAGGGAAGCACACGGGCCCCCTGGAGCAAGGGGCCTGGTTGCAATTGCAACCCCTGTAGTTATGCCCCTGTCTACTGGGTCTCTTTCTTGTCAATTTGACCACAAAATAAATAGAAAGTGAAAATGTCTACAGTTTGATTTTCATAGATATGATCACAATATCAAGACATGAGTGTTTTTAATAGATTGACATGTTTATGGGTGCCATAAGAGATTTCAATTGAGGGCCCATTCACACCATATGCATTGGGTAGTATTGCCCAGTGTAGTTCCAATGGACAGAAAAGGCAGTTGGCCTTATGTCTTATTGTTTCAGTTTACACCAACGCGCTGTATCGATGAAGAAAAGTTGGACAGAATGCATTTTTACTCATTGCAGCATAAAAAGGGAATCTCAAAATTCCTTTTTTTCTAGCTGTGATCCGACTTCCTGTTAGAGGGTGGCTACGTTCATTCTCTCTGGTCCCACTGTATGTAAGAACATAGATAAGAACATCTCTTGCTCGTTCTCAAGACGAACTATGGACTATGGTATAGGTGCTCAACCTTTGGCCCACCAGCTGCTGCAGAACAACAAGTCCCATCATGCCTCTGCCCTTGGGAGTCATGTGTGTAACTTTCAGCCTTGCAATGCCTCATGGGACTTGTAGTTTTGGAACAGCTTGAGGGCCACAGGTTGAGCACCCATGGACTATGGGATATGTAATAAGCATAGACCACAATTGACGTGCACTGCTTGTTACAAACACATGTAAGTGAGGGGGAAAGGTGAGGTTCAGGAGCTCATGGAGGACATTACAAGGAAGCAGAAAAACATGGTGAGTAATGAATTCATTAAAAATAGATTACAGGGCCATTAAAGTGGTTGTAAACCTAGTTACACCACTTTTACCTACAGGTAGGCCTATAATAAGGCTTACCTGTAGGTACCATGAATATCTCCTAAACTTGCACAGTTTAGGAGATACTCACTTACATCGGCGTTTCTTCAGAGCTGGTGCCATGACCGGCAGCTCCAGCGCGCAGGCGTGACATCATCACAGCCAAAAACAGTGCAGGAGCCTGCGAAACCGGAAATAACTCCGGAAGACATGTCGCCGATCACAGCATCAATCTAAGGTAAGTGTTTTATAATGAGCTAGTCTGCGATGCATACTAGCACATTATGCCTTTGTCTCTCAGGGTGTTTTTTTTTTTTTTTTCTTAAGTTTACAACCTCTTTAAGTAGTGGATGTGTATGGATTATTTTTGGAGTATAGGGAAAGTATTTAGTGTCCCGTTAAAGAACTGGGATCTTTTTATTAAGGGGACTATTGTTTTAAAATGCTGTTCTCTTAAAATGACTAAATACACAACTTGCTGCATATGATCCAATCAATCCAACACATCAGGCCAGCAGAAGGATGCTGCATTACTGCGCTTTTTCCTAAATCAGCCCTGCTCAGCTGTGACATGCGGAGGAGGAGGAGAAACTTTTATACATATTCCTGGCAGTTAAATCCATGAGCAGTAAAAAGTACATACTGTATATCAGTGATCTCTGAAATTCCATCAGGTTACGCTGTTTGGCTATTTTAGATCATTTCTTCTTAGAGGAATGCATTTTTTAGTTCTCAAACTTTACCTTTAGTGATGATATTTTGTCAATTAAAGTTCACCTTTAAAAAAAAATATAAAAAATAAATGCACATTTCTTGCAGTTAAAAAAAATGTGCATTTATTATTTTTTCTCTTAAGAGCATAAAGCATTGCACCCACGATCAGAAGATGGCGGGTGCAATGCCAGGCTCCCGCAGATTGTCTGCCCATACCTCCAATATAGGCAGGCAGTTACTGAGTTGCAGGAAGATCAATGAACTACCAGAATTCTGTGAATGAATGTCACGGCCTTGTGGACGGAGCTCCGCACAGCCGAGATGTTTTTGAATTGTGATAGCGGGTGCGGGGAGAGGAGCTGTCACAATGGGGGATCAGGTTGGGCTGGCGGCAGGTGATTCAGTAAAATGTTTCTTGGTACACCCTAAATATGGATGTAACATATAACATGATACTAAAGGTGAACTTATCCTTAAGGCCCCATACACAGGGGCGTATTAAATAAATTAGCTATAACGTCGGGCCTGATGTCAGGGAAATATCGGCATCAAAAACGCGATTTCGTCTGCGTTTTGCATCAGCGTTAATGCACGTAGGTGAGCGTCGGCGTCAATAGGCGTTTTGTTTAAAAAAACATTCCTCTGCTATTTTTAAACCTGAAAAACGCCAGCGCTAAAAACGCCAGGTTAACGTCGCTAATGCGGCTCAGCGTCAAAAACGCCATAACGCTACAGCCTCGGAACGCACTGGCTGTGGGTTCTGCTTTCATCTCACTAACGCCGATGCTATCTACAGCTCAAAAACATCAGCGTTTTTATGGCGCCATTGAATAACATGGAGAGCTGCAAAAAACTCTCAAAATGCGGCGGTAAAATATTCAGTGTGTATGAGGCCTTAAAGTTAACTTTCCCCTCTCAAAAAAAGCCCATGGTGCATGAAAGTCTGCATTTTGTTCAAATCATCTTGTAGTAATCCATAAAAGAAGACATTTCTTTAGCTTTTATTTCAGGGAGATTTTATCTGTAAACTGCGAGATCTTGTGGAATTTTGCAAAGTCTAGGGGAAGCAGATTACATTAGGGAACAAAATGGTGGAAATTCCCAGACGTAGGTTGCATGTTGTGATCTGAGAGCAGGGGTAGGCAACCTTGACACTCCAGCTGTGGTGAAACTACAAATCCCATCATGCCTATGCCTCTAGGAGACATGCCTGTGATTGTCAGAGTCTTGCAATGTCTCGTGGGACTTGTAGTTTCACCACAGCTGGAGGGCCGAGGTTGCCTACCCCTGTCTTAGAGGGTAGTAAAGCACCTTGATATAAATTCCTACCTGATCCGATAAACTCGTACACGATCCTGTGAAATCTTCCAGATCTGATTTGGAGGAGCCATCACGGTCGTCTATCACCAAGTCGATGGGCATCTTGCCTTTCAAACAGGTGATGTATCGATGACAGAAGTTATCACACAAATCATGAACCTGCAAGGGGCATAATAGCTGTATGTTATTCCAGAAAAAGTACCTTTCTACCTAGATATATTATTATTACTATTATACAGGTTTTATGTAGCGCCAACAGTTTGCACAGCACTTTACAACATGAGGGCAGACAGTACAGTTACATCACAATTCAATACAGGAGGAATCAGAGCTTACAATCTAGGAGGGATATATACAAACTACTGTATACTTGGGATGCTACTAATTGAAAGAGTAAGGCCGGCCACCCACGGTTCCAACCGTTAATGGGCAGGCTGAATGTACCAAGTTGATCCATCGATCAACTGAATGTACCCAAGTTGATCTTTCGATCAACTTGGGTACAACCAGGCTGCTGGATTCTCTTGCGATTATTGCTAGCAGCTGCTATAGCCTCTAGCGATAATTGCTGTCTTCTCCCGGTGGAGATGGCTTCCCCTACTGGGAGAGGCCAATGGCCCGGCAGGAGGGATTCCCCCATCAACACTCTGTGTTGATGGGGGAATCAAGCTAATTGCACGGGTTGCAGGAGAAAAATTTGCTCCATGCATGGCCGACCTTACTTTCTTTTCCTTAACTCATTAACCTGCTTAAAAAGGTTTATAGGGCCATCGTGCTGATCCATGTCTCGGTTTCTTTGGTGTCTCCATGAGATACCAGTGATGAGATGTCCTCACCAGAATTCCCAGATACTCCAAACCACCATGGACAGTACAAAGCCAATAATGATGTTATGCTTCTCAATGTAGAATGAACAAATAGGGAAATTCAGCCTTTTGGGAAAGCAAGGAAATCCACAAACTAATGCAAGTGTACTTCTAAGAAATATAAGAAGCCAGCAGGTGTTTCAACCAAATGATGGGCAGCCAAAGCTGAAATATGGTGAACCTGAGAACCTAAGGGCTCATGCACACTGAGCGTTTGACTTTCTCCTCTGAACGCCTTTTACTCCTGGCACAATAAAAAAAATAAGACTTAAAAAACGCGCCTAAAGCTGCGTACTGCACACACGTTCAAGCATTTAGGCATTTACAGATTCTATTGGCCACAATATTAACTTATTCTGTCCATTGGCATGAATGAACGCTAAAAGCTTTTAGTGTTTAGATGTGTTTAGACATGCGAAGGTTTTTTCTGCCCAAAAGCTCCTCTCCTGAACTCGCTGGTGATGGGGTTTTTTTTTTTCAGCCTGTAAAGCAGTGGTTCTCAACTCCGGTCCTCGGGACCCACCAACAGGCCAGATTTTAAGTATTACCTTGGGGAGATGCAGACTAGAACACTGCAGTCACTGAGCAGCAAATTATATCACCTGTAATGTATTTCAGTTATCCTGCAAACCTGGCATGTTGGGGGGTCCCGAGGACCGGAGTTGAGAACCACTGCTGTAAAGGCTCCTCTTCTAATATGGCTGAAATCGCCTATGTATGCATGGACATTAACATAGAGATGCATCTACAGGATGAAAAAATAAAGCTAAATGGCTGTAAAAGCGTTTTTTTAAGCCCAGTGTGCATGAGCCCTTGAAGTTCAGCTTCATTCACATGCTAGAAAGGCATGCTGGGGCTTGTAGTTCTTAAACAACCAGAGAGATACACAGGTTGACCATATATTCAGTAGACTGAGAAAGCCACCCAATTATCACCCCCCGGCGGTCGGCAACCTAGGCGTAAGGTGAACACAGAGAGGGCAATCTTTATTCAGTTATAACACACAGCTCTTACCTCCCACCTCTACAACCCCCAGGCCCCTTCTTTAATCCTCCCCGATTCCCAGCAGGCCAGCGAAGGGAATCAAAGGGTTAATTACCACATTAACAAGAGGATTATCTGGTTACAAACCAGCAGCGCCTCTTGTATCCTTTAATGAGCTCATTAGCTTATCAAACCAGAGGGGCAGTTCTGAAGTGGTGCCTTTCATCTCTGCCCCCTCCCCTGCCTCTCAAAGTGGTATGTGCCAGCAGTGCTCTTCTACAGCCTGATGGGATTCTCCATATGGGAGGAGGCAGGGGGAGCCCCTTTTTTCTCCTGACTGTACAATTAACCTTTTCTTGCCTGCGGGCATGCAGAGCACGCCTTGGTATGCGTCCTCATCTTTTACATGCACAGCTCATTACTGCACCTCGCATCCATCCGTGTAAAATAGACAGAAAACTACATGCGCTGCGTAGCAGTTGACCTAAATATCCAACGGACCTTAATGTGTTTATGTACAGCCCTCACAGTATACACTGAAACAGCAAGATCTAGCAGGTGCTACAACGTTCTAGCCAAGAGAGCTCGCAATCTAGAGGGCAAGATCAGCTCAGCTTATCGTCTTCCTATTTAATTAATTAAAGGGTCACTACACTAGAAAAAATGTATTATAAATCCTGTTATAGGACATACAAAATAACATTCACCACTATGTATTTGTGTCCATGTTAATACAGAAATTGAAAGAGCGAGGCATTTATGTGACTTGGCCTTGCAGACTTTTATTCTGTGTTGGCTGACATATTAGGTAAAAGGGTGACTGCAGGAGTATAAAGGGGGAGAGTTACTAAAACTGGTGCACACAGAATCTGGTGCAGCTATTGATAGTAGCCAATCAGCTTCCAGGTTTTATTGTCAAAGTTGTAGGCTCCATTCACACTATGGCGTTCGCACTCCATTCACACTATGGCATTCCGTTTTGCGAGCGGAACCGCTGTGATTCGGAAATGCAGCAAATCGCAGGGCTCCCTTGCAGTCCCCGCTATTTTGAATGACACCAAATCGTGGAGCGATTTTGCCAGCCGAATCGTGGTACAAACAAAATCGCGGGACGCCCACTACCCAAAAGAAGTTCTGGTACTTTTTTGGGCATCAGGCGTCCCAAAATTCTCTTTGCGCTTTTTTACTGCGATTCGGCGGGCAAAATCGTGCTGCGATTTGGAGCCATTCAAAATAGCGGGGATCGCAAGGGCGTCAAATCACAGGCAGAATTGGCACGGAACACCATAGTATGACTGGAGCCTAAGCTAAGGTTAGAAGCTACTAAGCACAGCTGCGCCAGATTCTGAGTGCTCCAGTTTTAGTAAATCTCCCCCTATGTGCTGTCATTTTAAATCTTCACTTCTGATCTCGGGAACTTTGTACCCATTTAACTACAAGTCAAACCTCTTTTACTTAAAGACTCAGTTCACCTTTGTGACCATGTTTCATGCTGCACCCATATATCCATGAATAGAGAGCCTACAAGTCCCACTTCCACTACGGCAGATTTAAATTGAACCCAGGTGTCACTGCACTTGTAGAACATTGATTACTTCCTCCAGTTCCATAACTATATGTCCTTAAAGTGGATGTTAACCCTCAGATATACCAATAGAGGAAAACAGCCTCAGATGATACGCAGAGATTAAACAAATCTCCCCACATACGTTTTACATGTATATCTGCTGTCTTCACATTGATATACTGTTTAGAAAGTGCACATTCTGTTAGAATTTTCACTTCCTCATTCCCCTGTAAGAGGGGATTATTGCTGGACACTGAGACAGCTGATTGGAGGAAAGGCACACACCCCCTCCCCACACATCCAGAGCTTGTCTGTGAATTGTGCAGCAGTGTGCTAATCTATTTATTGCAACCTCGACACAGGTCTCGACACAGGTCTCGGGGAGCTTGTCAAAAGTTATCAGGCTAATAACAAAGGAAAGGAGCAGGACAGAGCTATGGGACACAGGGCTTTGAAGAGAGATAAAAAAAAACACTGCAGATAGATGTGCCCAGCTCAAATTTCATGAATCGGTTTTACATCCGCTTTAAGCAAACCACAGATTATACAATTTTCTCATGCTGGAAGGAAAGAAAATTGCTTGATTCCCCCATCAACAAAGTCATTGTTGATGGGGGGAATCACTCCTGCAGCACTATTGTGTTCTGTCTGCAGGAAGCCTTCCGCAACAGCAGAACACAATGATTTATTTATTTCGGGTACTTATATAGCGCTGTCAATTTACGCAGCACTTTACATATACATTGTACATTCACATCAATCCCTACCCTCAAGGAGCTTACAATCTAAGGTCCCTAACTCACATTCATACATATACTAGGGCCAATTTAGACAGGAGCCAATTAACCTACCAGCATGTCTTTGGAGTGTGGGAGGAAACCAGAGTGCCCAGAGGAATCCCACGCAGACACAGGGAGAACATGCAAACTTCAGGCAGGTGGTGTTGTGGTTGGGATTTGAACCAGTGACCCTTTTGGTGCTAGGCGAAAGTGCTATCCACTACACCACTGTGCCACCCAATGATTACTGCTGGTGGCTATAGCCACTGGTAGTGATAGCATGCAAAACATCCGAAAGCCTTGTTGTATTAAGTCAATCGGTGGATTGCCTTCAGTACAACTAGCCTGTCCACAGATGGATCGAATCTCCGCCACTCCCTGCTGAACCAGTCGAGATTCTATGGCTGGCTTTACCTCTGTACACACCTGGGGATTTGATGTAAAGAATGTGCCTTGCACCCACAATGCACTGCTCGCAGTTCCATTGCTCTGCACATTTTTACTTTTATTATAGTGGGGGCATTATTTCTATTTTTACAAATGGGGTACTGTGCCTTTAAAGCATTAGGTAGTTTCTGTAAAGGCAGCCCAGTATAGAGTCTTGGTCACTGATGTGTGTGCAAAGCTGCTGTGCACTTCAGTGAAGAGCTATGGATACCGGCTAGGTTCATTTCCCAGAATCCTCTATATCATTGGGTAGATCATTGTGCAGCAAATGTAGAAATTACAACAACTAATATACCTTGCTACGCTTCCCTACTATGTATAGCGTGTTGTTGCAGTGCTTTAATTGACCCCAACAGAGTGTTAGGCTCCATTCACACTAGTGCGTTTTTTGATGCATTTTGCAGAAATGCAGGGAAATTTTTTAACATGGGTTCCTATGTAACATGTTCACATCAATGCATTATTGTGCCTCTGCGTTTTTGGAAAGGGTCGGGGACTTTTTTCATGCAAAAAGCAGCGTTTTGCATGTAATAGACTTCAATGGGCATGCAAGAAAAACACAAGTGCTGCGTTTTTAATGCATTTTTACCACATATTGCTTTTTAAATCTGCCTAGCAACAAAATCCCCCCCTCCCAAAAAAAAAAATTATAAAAAAATGTTAAAACAGCAGAAAGCACAGCAATAAGCAGTGAAAAAACGCTGAAAAGCTAAATGTATTGATGTGAATTGAGCCTTATAGAAGGTGGAGCTTAGCATTGTAAGGTACTTTATGCACATCTGTGTGGATCCCAAGATTTTTTTTATCAATCTGCCCCTTCTCTGTCTATTAGCCCGGGTTCACATTGGTGCGTTTTGGCATGCGATTTGACATGTCAAATCGCATGCCAAATCGGCGGCAATTTCCGGCAATGGCACCGTCCTAATAGAAGCGACACTGCACCGATTTCCAAAAGTAGTTTCTATACTACTTTTGGCGATTTCAGTTGCGATTTTCATTGACATCTGTGCAGCACAGATGTCTCTGAAATCGCACCTGAAATCGGGACCAATGTGAACCTGGGCTGAAAGTGGACCTGTTTGGAGAGGAATGGGGGAGCTATCACTGCTGACATGTTTGTGAAGGTGCATGCTCCAGGGTCGTCATCTCTATCCTTCACTACTCAGCAAATGACCTGGAACAAGCATGCTCATATAACTTGTCCTGACTGCCCTGACTCCAAAAAGAAGGATCAATAAGAGATCCATGGAGCCTTTCCCTTCACACCTGACAGGTCCCAAGTTGTCCAAACCTAAATCAGACTGCACAGCATTTGAAGAGGACCGGTCACAAAGCAGAACATCTGTAAGGGAAGGAAGCATTTGTTCTGACTCCCAGGTCCAATGATATTTTGGGGGCTTTAAAACTTCACCAATAAGTTACCTTCAAGTAATATGCAGCTTAATAGGGTGGCACAGTGGTGTAGTGGGTAGCACTTTCGCCTGGCAACAAAAGGGTCGCTGGTTCGAATCCCAACCACGACAGTACCTGCCTGGAGTTTGCATGTTCTCCCTGTGCCTGCGTGGGTTTCTTCCGGGTACTCCGGTTTCCTCCCACACTCCAAAGACATGCTGGTAGGTTAATTGGATCCTATCTAAATTGTCCCTAGTATATGTATGAATGTGAGTTAGGGACTTTAGATTGTAAGCTCCCTGAGGGTAGGGACAGTTATGAATGTAAAATATATATATGTAAATTGCTGCGTAAATTGACGGCGCTATATAAGTACCTAAAATAAATAAATAATAGTCATAGCAGCAGCTTTCACCGGAGCCTTTACACACAGTTGTTTTGCAATGCAAGCTGGCCATGTTAGGCTTGAATTTAGGCCCAATTTCCCCTAATTTGGCAGAAATTTAAGCCCTGGGTGGTTCTGTCAGCACCAAAGTCAACAACAATTGATCTAAAATTGTCAGCTGAACCTTGATTGCATCCTATTAGATACAGCCGCTGTTCGGGTATTCATGCAGCTACAGGTGCTGCGGCTGTCCATTAACAAAATCTGGCAGGGGAGATTTCTTCATTCATGCAGTTTAGCTTAACCTCCCTGGCGGTATGATTATGTCAGATTTTTGCGTCTCAAAGCAGTACATTTTTTCCGCATAGAAATTTGGCGTTTTATATTGTAGGCCTGTAATTCTTAGGAATAACTCACTTAAGACAAGAGACTAGTAGACATCCCGGGTATGATAAAGTTTGAAATAACGAAATCATAAATTATAATATATAAGAAAAAATATATATAATATAATAAATAACTATAAATAATTATCAAAAATAATAATAGAATAATAATAAAATGTATTCAATAATGTAATCGAGTCAAAAACACAGAAATTTGCTCAGTTGCAGAATTGTCGCTGTCGTCACTTTCAGTTTCTGATGATAAATTTCCCCAAAAATCAGTATCACTCAATTCTGCAAATCATTCTTATTTACTATCGCTGTTTGCTAGCTGATCAAAAACCACTTTTGATGTAAAGGGACACTTTTTGGATGCCATGGACATTCTCAAGTTTCCAGGCAGAAAGAATGATATTTATAATATAAAAGTGCATGCAGGGCACTGGGCAAACCACTAGGGACAAAGGGGATGTGTAATGATTTCATACAGTAATGTAATCTATAAGATCACAGTGTACTGTATGTGCTATGTGAGATTCACTTTTTGAATTTCCCGCCGCAAGGAACGCTCGAAAGGAACGGAGCCCGGCACACAGAGGCATCGGGCGGAGGACACAGCCCGCAGACACGGAGGGGGACATCGCTGGATCCAGGGGACAAGGTGAGTAACGCTGTCTGGATCCAGCGAGGCAATCCTGAGTGTGGCTCGGGGTTACCGCTATTTGTAATGGAAATTTATCCCGAGCCACACTCAGGAAAACCGCCAGTGAGGTTAAATGGCGGAATCAATTGAGAAGGACAGGGGAATCTACACATGTATGGCCAGGCTTAAGGCAGCCACAGACGGTTTGAATCTCAGCCGGTTGAGCAGGAACCAGCCGATAATCAAACCGTGTATGGGCAGGCTGAATGTACCAAGCTGATCAATCGATCAACTTGGGTACAACAAGCCTGCCTGATTTACTTGCGATTATTGCTAGCGGCTGCTAAAGCCGCTAGTAATAATCACTGTCTTCTCCCGGCAGGGGCAGCTTCCCTGCCTCCCACTCTCTCACCGGGAGAAGACAATGTCTCGGCAGGAGGGATTCCCCTGTCAGCACTGTCTGTGTTGATGGGGGAATTGAATCGTGCAATATTTTTTCCTGCAACAACGGAAATTTTCACATTCCATGACCTGCCTTAATCTCCTTCTGGAATTGCAGGTCGTACCTCAAGCTAGTTGGGCATGCTGTTACTTGTAGTTCCTCAAAAGCTAGATGCTCACCAGTGTGTAACAGCCTGGCCATTGCTAAACTCCCTGGCTGCTGGTTCTTACAGCAGCTATCCTGAGTCGAGCATATGACGTGCCTTCTCCTCCTTAGCTGAAAACTCAGAGGGAGCTACTGTGTCTGGAGGGCTGTAGTGTTCTGTGTCTATGTGGAAATAATTGTTCAGCTTGTCCTAGTTACAGTACTAGAGGGTACAAACCTTAGCTCAGCACCTCTTCACACTGCCCCCCCCAGATCAGCATGCACATCACTGACTTAACCAAATCACTTTCTGCTCACTTGAGACCGAACAGCTGAACTGTAACAACTTGGAGCCCCCCCCCCCCAAAAAAGGCTGCTGATATTTCTTAATTTTATCTTACCTTTTCCAGCTCTAACAAGTGAAATCGTAAAACCTGGATCGCCTGTATCATCTGCAAATAAAAAGAGAGGGAAGCAGAGCTGTCAGTCATATCTGACACTAAGAAAGTACAGCTGCAGAACAATATAGTACATCACATCTAATTAAAGTGGTTGTCAAGCCGTGACAACCACTTTAACCTACAGGTAAGCCTAGAATAAGGCTTACCTGTAGTTGTCCTGCATATCTCCCAAACCTGCACGGTTCAGGAGATGTGCAGTGTAAGAGATGTGCCAACGTCATTTCGGCACATGCGCAGTGAAGTAACGGCCTCCGTGCTGTTTCTTCACTGAGACCGTGCCGTGACTGGCGGCTCCCCTGCGCACGCGCAGGAGTGACGTCAAGCGACTCTGGCCAGTCACAGAGCCGGAGATCGCGGCCCCGGAAGGAAGAGGGGTAGAAGATGGACGCCGCCAGCACAGGGGACTTCGCTGGCTTCGTTTGCAGGTAAGTGGCACATAATGGGCTACTATGCGATGCATAGTGGCACATAATGGGCTACTATGCGATGCATAGTAGCCCATTATGCTTCTAATTTACAGGGGTATGTAGAGGAAGTAAACCCAATCTGGGTTTACGTCCTCTTTAAATCCCAATAGACACTACACGCGTTGTAGTTAAAGTAGAACTATTGGCATAACTTTCTTTTTTTTTCATTTTGGATAGAGTAAGGGAGGGTTATAACCCCTGTCTGATTTTTTTTTTTGTCCCATTGCAGAGATTTCCCTTCACTTCCTTTCCCATAGCCAAACAGGAAGTGAGGGGAAATCCCTGTAAATTAAGGGAATTCCTTGGGGACACCAGAACTAGTGTCCCCATTGGAAGATTTTCCCTCTATTACGTTACTGGGGACAACCCAACATTTGGGATTTTCTTTTATTTTCACTTTAAATGAGAATGGTAAACAGGACAAATAGAAGGGGTGAATCTCCCTAATGGGGGACAGACAGCAATAAAAACAGACAGGGGTTCTAATCCCTCTCCACTCAATCCAAAACTAAAAAAAAAAGGTTTTGTCTTTAGCTATACTTTAAGTGCGTTTTTAACGTACTTTGGAAATATATTCACTTTGAGCAAATGATGTGTGCACACTATGTACGATCCATGAGGCTTACTGGATGCACTGGAACTGTCCTGTAGCCCCAACCTGATCTCGTCCCAAACCATGGCTTGCTAAGTGTTCGAAGAGCTTACAATCACAATCTTTAACCAATTAACCAATGCCTGAGTGAAACTCAGAAACCAGATTATCATAACGAGAACTATTAAGAGAGGATTTCTGATTGGCAGTATTAGTACTTTAGGTGTTAAGTCATTGGGGTCTGGGTTGGGGTGAGACATTGAGTGAGGCAAATAGGCTGTTCACTCTGCAAGGGAATTTTCCCTTAGCTTAGTGAATGCATTGAAAATTCACTTTTCAAAAATTATCCAATGAAATACAAGGAATTAAAGTTTTTTTTCTTGCACATGATTGGATGATGATCAGAAGAGCTTCACCTCATTCACTAAGCTAATGGATAATTCCCTTGCAAAGTGAACAGCCTATTTGCCCCAAGTAAATAAACCCCATTCTGAATACCACTGGCTTATCGAAAACAACTGCAGGTCTTGTGGTCAATGCCTGTGTTGCCCAGCAGCTAGAGCAAATCTATTGAAAAGGCAAAGGGGACTGTCTGTAGGTCTACCAGGACAGGGGGGCGCTAGGAGGACCTGCTAGTAATGTAGACTGGATTGTGATGCTCATAACTCAAGGCTATATCCTAAATCTGTGGTGCTCTAAGACCCCTTTCACACTTGTGCGAGTTGTCCTGCGATTTGGGACTACAAAGTCGCATGACAAGTCGTTCCCCATTATTTCCAGTGAGTACCATTCATATCTGTATGACTTTCAAGTCGTGCCGACTTCAAAGTAGTCCCTGCATTACTTTGGCCCAACTTTGATGCAACTTGAGGTCCATCGACTTCAATGTTAAACCCTCAAAGTCGCATGCAAATCGCACCTAAATAATATAAATGTGTTTTCTGTACTGTTTCTGTATGAATTTGTAATATGTTTTCATTGTGTCAAAGTCGGACCAAAGTCGTACTGATCCGAAATCGCAGTAAAATCGCGGCACAATTGCGGGAATTTTGCGTTGCACAAATGTGAAAGGGGCCTAAAGGGCTATTATTCTCTTTATTTAAAATGAAACTTCAATTTCATTAGGAAGAAAAACTCTCCAGGTTGAGAATATAACTCACAGATTAAGAAAAAGAAAATCTTGCCTAAATACAATACAATACAATGGAGATTTCTGGTTGGCAGAATCAAATGATTTTGACCCCTGTATGGCTAGGCTTAGAATTAAATAAAAAAATTAAAAAACAGTGCCCAGCATGCTTTCAAATGTACAGCACTTTAAAAAAAAAAAAAAAACATCTCACTGAACTGGATGTTCCTAGTACAGCAGCTTGCTGGGGATGCCTGAAATTTGACCTCAAGCTCTGCACAGGCTCCTGGGGAATGTGGTGACACAAATACAACAGCAGGAGAACCAGAGTTTTTAGAAGTTCTGTCTACACATACTTCTACCATGGTTGCAAAAAGCTGAAATGTGATTTTCCCAACATTTTTAGAAAAACATGGCTCATGACAGGTTGATGGAAAATACGTTTTTAGCATTAAAGTGTTACTAAACCCACAACAGTAAAATCAGTGTGTATATGCAGAATAGCATGCATGCTATACTCACTGGGGTTAATCCTCTGTATTGTGTAAAAAGGCGGTTTGATCTTGTATGGCCAGATACTTCCTTCTTGCCCTGTCTACTATATTAGACTCTACTATACTATACTACATGCAGGCAGTGTGGAAAGGTTGCACATGCTCTGTTCGATCTTCCTGTTTCACATGGACACAGGCTGCAGTGCATTTCTAGAGGCAGTGATTGTTTGTGAACTGAGCATGTCATTGGCAAAGCACCAATCAGCTCTGGCCGGATTGTGGGTGAAGGGTCACTGATGCAAAGGAAGTTACATCATCAGAGAGTGAAATCTCCTCCTATATGAACACTGTGGAAGCCCTGGCTCTTTGCAGTTTATCACCTGACTGCAATATACCGAAAAAAATATATAGCAGCAGTATTTTGATATAAAAAGAAGACTTAGAAGCTGTGTGCACTGTGTGGGGGCGGATGATGAATATTGCTGGTTTTAACACTTTAAATGGCTTATGTAACAATTACAATCTATAATTCAAACAAAGCCGAAGAGATACTGGTTGCTTTAAAAGATCTGTCCGGTGCTATCTATCGCTGATCAAGCAAAAAATTATACAATATTGTGTATCTATAATTTATAGCTTCCCACTGACCTATAACAAAACTTTTTTCACTAAACACCTGTGACGTTTCGTCCTAACCTCCCTGGCGGTATGATTATTTCAGATTTTTGGTGCTGAAAGCGGTACGATTATTTTGCATGAAAATTTGGCGTTTTATATTGTAGGCCTGCAATTCTTAGCAATAACTCACTTAAATCTGTCCAAACAAGAGTCTAGTAGACATCCCGGGTATGATAAAGTTTGAAACATGAAATCATAAATTATAATATAATAAATAACTAAAAATAATTATCAGAAATAATAATATAATAGTAATAAAATGTATTCAATAATGTAATCAAACCAAAAACACTGAAATTTGCTCAGTTGCAGAATTGTCGCTGTCGCCACTTTCAGTGTCTGATGATAAATTCCCCCAAAAATCAGTATCACTCAATTCTGCAAATCATTCTTATTTACTATCGGTGTTTTCTAGCGGATCAAAAAACACTTTTGACGCAAAGGGACACTTTTTGGTTGCTATGGACATTCTCATGTTTCCAGGCAGAAAGAATGACATAAATAATATAAAAGTGCATGCAGGGCTCTGGGCAAACCACTAGGGACAAAGGGGATGTGAAATGATTTCATACAGTAATGTAATCTATAAGATTATAGTGTACTATATGTGCTGTGTGTGTTTCACTTTTTGAATTTCCCGCCGGTCTCCGTCCCCGTGCGACGCGACGCTCGCAGGGAACGGAACCTGGAGGCACACAGAGGCATCTGGCGGAGGACACAGCCCGCAGACACAGCGGGGGACATCGCTGGATCCAGGGGACAAGGTGAGTAGCGCTGCCTGGATCCAGCAATGCAAACCCGAGTGTGGCTCGGGGTTACCGTTCTTGGTACTGAAAATCCACCCTGAGCCACACTCGGGAACACCGCCAGGGAGGTTAAAAAAAAATTGCACTCACAAGAACAAATTTTTGAAATGGAAATATTCAATTATGTACAATTATACAAGGGTGGCCATTAATTTAAGGGTCCTACTTGTCATCAACAGCCAATCAAATCCTTGCAGGGTAGATTGGAAAATAAATGGAGCAATATGAAAGGTGGTAATGGGCAGCACAGTTGAAAAATGCATGCGCCATACAATCCGATAATGAGAAATTCCAGGTTCTTCTCTCACACAAGTCTTACCAGGTTGTCCAGCTCCGGATTGGAAGAGAAGAGAGGTTTTTCCGTTCTGACCTGGAGACATAAAACAGAAACACAGTGCGTTACCATCAAAGAGAGAAACTCTCCGTCCCGCTGACACCACGTGCACCCCCCTCCAGTTCTCCTCCAGATAAACTTTGCATTTTATTCTCCAATAATCTATTAAATGGTTGATCTTCTTGCCTTGCGTATCCCCTAGAGGAGGCTCCTCTGTGGCCTCGCGTCAGCAGCTCGCCTTTAATATCCTAAACCCTCTCGCTTTCCCCATCCATAAAACATCAACCAGGAGATATCGGGATTTTTCCCATCGCCCAACTTCAGAAAGAGACATTTGTTGTAAGGAGAAGGACTGATCGTGTGTTTTAAGCGTTTCTCCATTGATTTTTTTTTTCCCCTTAGCATTTACTTTATGCTCAACAAAAAGATTTCTTTAAATGAACCTAGAGAAAGGCCAAATTTGTATGTCAGAAAACCTGCTCATTTCAGTTCAAACCTCAGAGCCAGTATCATTTTAATTCCTTATATGATTCTCCGGACACAGTTGGGATTGATTTACTAAAACTGGAACGTGCAAAATCTGGTACAGCTCTTCATGGAAACCAATCAGTTTCCAGGTTTATTTGTCAAAGTTTAAAAGAGTTACTAAACCACCCAGGAGCCTGCATTCACTATATCTGGTCTCTTATAGTACACAGAACATGAAAATGCAATTATTTTAGTAAATATAAACTGCTAAATACCCTCTCTCATCAGCAGTATATAGCAGTCTTGTGACTTCTATTAGTGTCCGGCTGAGCACTGGTTAAAACTTGTAAGAGGAGTTTTCATACTGCACTGGCTGTCCTATCGGGATGCAGGACCCTTGACTCTCTGTCTCGACAGTGCTGATTGGCCCTGTGCTGATCATATGAACCCTCCCAAAAAAAAAAAAAACTAGCAGTACACACTAAACTGAGCATGTGCAGAGTGACTCCAAAGGCTCTGTACTGTCAGGAGATGGATTGGGGACGGTAAAAGAAGGGGAGGGTCAGAGAAGACAGGATCAAACAGCCTTTTTACACAGTGCAGAGGATTAAAGTGGTTGTCAAGTCTCTCCCCCCCCCCCCCAAAAGAAAAAAACTGCAAAACAAAGGCATAATGAGCTAGTGTGCATTGCATACTTGCTCATTATGAAATACTTACCTTGGAACGGAGCTGTTGCAGCAGTCTCGGCACACTGCTGTGACCGCCGACATGTTGCTTCCGGGTCCGCGGCTCCAGCCAATCACAGCGCAGGCTCCAGTGATGTGATTGGTGGACCCGCACTGACCTCACTCCCTTGCATGTGCACGGGAGCCGCCAGTTATGGCACGTTTACAGAAGAAACGGCACCCTGGGCCACCACGGGGTCCGACTCTTCAGTGCACACGTGCCGATGACGTCAGCACATGCAGATACAGGGAATATCTCCTAGATGGTGCAAGATTAGGAGATATTCCTGGGACCTACAGGTAAA
>BLSH010224685.1:403949-415674 GCA_018402905.1 Glandirana rugosa
AAGTAAACTTACACAACGTCATCTTTTTTTTTTTTTATGTGAGCTGCAGACGTTCTTCTAACGTAAGGTTACAGTTTAGAGAATTTTGATGGAGGAGGGCTCACTGCTGGGTGGAAATGAACTGTGTGTAATGGCGGTTTCATTGTCCAGAACGCACTGAAGCAGCATATTTTTCTGAGACAGCCCCCAGGTCCTACTGCAGGCCCACAGCACTACTAAAGAATACTATTTATTTTAAACAGCGGATACAGAAATAAAAAGCCAACACAGGTAAATAGCTTGGTATATTTTAACAGATTTAGATAGCATAGATATAAAAGGATGCATGTGTATGGCGTTGAGATAGGGACTGATAGATTGTAAGCTCCTTGACGGCAGGGACTGATGTGAATGTATAGGCAAATTCTCAGCGCTATATAAATATCTAAAACAAATAAATACCTGTGTATAAATTAGATCAGGCATAGGGGGAGATTTACTAAAACTGGAGAGTGTAAAACCTGGCGTAGCTCTGCATATAAACCAATCAGCTTCCAGGTTTTATCATCCAAGCTGAAGTTAGACGCTGATTGGCTACTATGCACAGTTGCACCAGATTCTGAGTGCTCCAGTTTTAGTAAATCTCCCCCATTGTCTTTATGCAACTGCAACGCTTAGTCCTGTCTTTTCAGCAGCAATAAATCTGATTGCTCCAGTTTTAGTAAATCTCCCCCATTGTCTTTATGCAACTGCAACGCTTAGTCCTGTCTTTTCAGCAGCAATAAATCCGATTGCTCCAGTTTTAGTAAATCTTCCCCATAGTCTTCATGCAACTGCAACGCTAAGTCCTGTCTTTTCAGCAGCTGTACAGAAAAGACAAATCAGTGGCACCAAAAACCATGCCTAACTATGAACCCAACTGGCAGGCCATGCTGAGGCTTGTAGTCCCAGAAGAATCCTCCCAGTAAGGTTGGCTACTTGTGCTGTTATAATTCATCAAAAACACATTGAGAATGCACAAAAAAAAAAACAGATGCTGTGGTTTTGGTGTTTAGGTAAGCCAAGCAAAAGTTCAAGAGCCCAACCCGAAGTCCTCATTGGCTCCTGAAAATGTATGGGGTTGAAGACCCGCCCACCATCCAGAGATGTCAATTACAAGTCAGGCCAACTGTTCTTTATCTAACGTCAACATTCTAGGCTTCTAAGTGACCTTTCCTCTTTTGTGTTAATTGAATCCATCTTTTCCTGATCACATTCTGGATAAAAACACACCACATCCAACAAACCATCAGCTGGGCTTTTTTTTTTGTTTTTTGTTTTTTTACCCCTGCCCACGCTCACCTGTTTAGCAAATACGGCAATATCTTCGTTGAAGGAGTCCGATGAGCACACGTCCCCCCCTGGGAAGGAGCCGGAATTATCCCGCGGTGAACACGTCGCCAGTTCGCACTTCTCAAACACCAGCGCCAGTAGGGGAAAGAGGGGGTGTCTGTGGGGGGGGGGGGGGAGACAGCGTTACAGTTACACACCGAGAAATAAAATCTCTTACGTTCAAAAAATAAAAATTTAAAAAACCTACACACATCCCTAGGCTTAAGAAACCTCGGTCATCCAGCTGTGGTTCCAAGCGTTTGCAGTCTACGGAAATTCATAATACGCCTCCGAGCGCTGAGTAGGCCCGTATACAAGGCCATTCATCAGCCAGACTTATCGGCAAACGCAACGCAAACATTACTTCCTCTACACAACCGCAGCCACATCAAAAGTGGGCTTTCTATTTATATAAACCTTATATGCCATCTGTGTACATATAGAAATACACACATTTGTATACTGAGATCTATTTTATTCAGCAACACTGGACAGGTATCATGGACAGATGAAGATGTTTGCATACATTATGTACTAGCAGATTATAAAGACGTATGTATTTTTAGATGTACACACACGTGTCTGTATATTTATAGACAGCCTGTGGGTGGTATTGTATTACACTTGGACTCTTAACACTGGTTTAACGAGACAAATCTCAGTCTCTGTTTAATGCACGCACTCCAAAAAAAATGACATTTTTTTTTCAATCATTTAATCAGAATATTATAATAAAATGGCAAATTATATTTTTCAGCTCTTTGGGTCACAATACAGTTGCAACTTTTAATCCATGACCTAGGCGTATTATAAAAATAAGCCACAATTTATTAAAAGAAAAAAAACACACAAATTGGTACAGCTGATACAATAATATGACATTATAAATCATATATCTCTTACAGCAGATTTAACAATGTCTTGCCTTTCTTTATATTAGGGTTATAGGCTATAAGACTTAGAACACCTGCAAACAAACAAATGGGCTTATTTTAGGGCTAATAACACCTTCCAGCCAATGAGAAGGCATCTTTTATTAATCTGAGTATAAGAAATGAAAAAAGTACACTGTCATAGCTATCTGTCTGCACTGTTGTATATAGCCTAAACGACTAGTTATATACCAAAAAAACATATAGCTTTTTTCCATAAGCCTATAACAGAAGACGCACTATATAGTCCCACATCTTGCACTATGCTGCTGTTTAGCAAACACAAATATTGGCCTCAACCCAGAAAAATAACTGTCAGCTCTTTCTCCGGATTAAATCCCTTTTTAAATCGGGAACACAAGTGAATGTTACATAGGATACACATTCTAGCTTTATGCTCTTTCCAGCAACATGAATAAATCTATTTACCTACAGGCTGTACATATTCCATAAATACAATACAGGATTATAAACCTGGAAAGATTTCAATACCTTTTGCCAATAATCCGCTTGTTGACCTGGTACATAGACATACCACATGTGTACGACCCAGCCAAGAAGCTTGATGCTAAACTCAATGCAAACCTCGTAAGTCAGCGTGCTACAGTAATGTACAAGCAACATACATGGAAAGAACTGGAGATGAATGCGTTTAAGGATGAAGAATGGGAAGTAACAAATGAACGATCCGTTGGTTTATTAATTACAGAAATACATAATATAAAATAATAAAAATTAAAAAAAAAAAAAAAAAACAGTTGCTTAGTCTCACTTTATATGCTGATGTGAGATGTATTCGGCTGTAATACAGAAAGGTAAAAGGAGCACAAATTCCACAAAAATCGGGGCTTAGTAAGGCCGAAAGTGACTTCTAAATAGCTTGCTCCAAATACAGACATGTGTTTATATACAATGACCCGAGCCCTTAAATATTTTTATAAACAGTTTTCTATGGTGTAGATCTGTGTGTCTGTGTATCGGCACAGCTGCCATAGTTGTTCAGCCATAAACTGTGTATATAAAGTGCAGCCCAGGCCCTCTCAGATCTGTACACAGCACAGTGCATTGTAAACCGCTAAAAGGTCAACACTAGTATACAACAGGCAGCAAAGCCATGGAGGAAAGCAGAATTCTCTTACCCATAAATCTCATCCTTCTCCCTCTTCAGGCCATCATTGCTGCCCATACCAGGGGGCATTGGGACCCGGTGAGCCGCCCCTGCAGGCCCATAGGGTGAGCTCTGGCTGAGAGCGTGGTGCTGCATGGCTCTTCCTGTGTGTGCATCCCCAAAGCCAGCCAAAGGGATGCCATCTAACCCTGGGTAATGCACCATTTCGTCGTACTGCAACCACAGAACCAAGAAAAAAAAAATATGTTAGATGTGAGCACACCACAATTTCAAATGAACATCTGTAACTTTCCATGAAGGCATAAGTGCGCACCCAGGAATGCCCATCAACACTCATCAATGCAGGAACTGTATTGTTACTCCATCTGCTCTTCAAGCAAACTTGTACTGCTAAAATGTCAGTAACACAGACATTGCTATAATGTCTTCAGCCCCCAACACACAACGTACATTATTGCTCTATGGCGTTTGCTGTTACACCATATAAATAATACATGCAAAGCCTTGAACTCATAACTATTTATTCTAGGCTATTATACCATGAGCAAATTAGTGTGCAATCTGCACTTTAACACATGCATCATCTATATTCTATGTAATACACATAAATGTTACCTCTACAACAATACCTAAGGCAAAACATAAATATATAATGGTCTACTCATAAATCTATACTCTTTTATAGATTTTTATTGGTATATATATATATCCCAGTATATATATAAAGATATATACAGTTAAGGGTATATTCCTACAGTATACAGATTTATAGACATTTTACATGCAGATGGAGTATACATTACAGCAGACACACAAACGCATACATAAAAAAACACACACCTATACAGCATAATAACACCATATATGCAACAAAAATAAACAAGTAATAAAAAAGTCTAGGCACAAAGCCCTGGACATAAGCTTGGAAAATAATATTTTTTAGCTACTGACACCAATGTAAGTTTTATCTCTCCTGTTGCCCCTTTAAACTTTACAGGATACACATAAAATCAGAACAAACATTTAAAAAAGCAATATATGGGGGAAATTACTTTTTTGTAGTTGTATTCCTTTTTTAAAATGGTTACATTAAAATGTTTTCCTAAATATCCTTCAAATTAGAAACAATTTTTTTATTAACTGCAGCAGCCCAGTTTTCTGTTATTATGAAGATAGATTACAAACTTTTTTAAACTATACACCTTTTTTTTTTTTTAACATCCATACACCCTTTGCAAAATCATCCACTCATCTACAAACTGCACCAGTAAAACACTGCCTTCATATAACACTGAATTAAACACTGGGTTCATTTAACTAAACTTTCATTTTTAGGATAATCTTCCAAATTTTTATTTTGCAGATCCTCTGACTCCTTGTAAAATGGTTCTTCACCCTAAAGCTGCACATTTCTGTACTTTTTAAGCGTTACATTCGCTCTCCCCACACTTCACCCCCAACTTCCAGACAGGAATCAGTCAACTGTAAAGAAAAGTTTTTTAAAATGCAAATTTCTCATGACTTTCCCATTCTGCCAAACTTCTCAGCGTTTACATTTTCCTCTAACTGGCCCTGGAGATTTCAAGAAGTTTCAAGAACTGTGTGAATTTCTGCCCTGGAGTTTAGTGATATAAACACCAACTTACACTCAAACAGGGCTTGAAAGGAGCCATGCATTACCCTGTGCTGGGTGCTTTACAACACATCTCTAGCTACTCACAGCACACTCATGTAATGTACATGATTTATATATACTGTATATTTAACATGTTTTTTAATTACAGATCTCCAGTTTGCTACTTTTTACACTGTAAATGCAAATTTACACTCAATTAGAGCTTAAAGGAGCCATGCATTACCCTGTGCTGTGTGCTTTACAACACAACTCTAGCTACTACACACTCCTGTTATGTAGATGAATTATATATTTTATATATAACATTTTTTAAAATCACAGATCTATGGCTTGCTACTTTTTATCCTGTAAACCAAAATTTACACTCAATCAGAGCTTAAAGGAAACCATACAGGAGCCTATACTGTATGCTTTAAAATAGATATCTAGCTTATATATATATACACATGACACACAGACACACACATATATATATATATATATATATATATATATATATATATATATATATATATATATGTATATACAATACACACAGACACACATATATATATACAATATACACAGACACACATATTTATATTTGTATATACAATACACACAGACACACATATATATATACAATACACACAGACACACATATATATACACAATACACACAGACACACACACACATATATATATATTTGTATATACAATACACACAGACACACATATATATATACACAATACACACAGACACACATATATATACACAATACACACACATATATATATATATAATACACACAGACACACACATATATATATATTTATATACACAATACACACAGACACACATATTATATATATTTGTATACACAATACACACAGACACACATATATATATACACAATACACACACACATATATATATATTTGTTTATACAATACACACAAACACACACATATATATATATATATTTATATACACAATACACACAGACACACATATATATAACTTTTTCAATCACAGCTCCCTGGCTTGTACCCTCTGCTTCTCCAGGACATAACAATGGGACTATTCATCTACCTATCCCTGTCCCCATGTCCCCCATGGTAAATCTTGCTCCCTGCTCCCCAGCTGCCTGTATATTTGGATCAGACAGAAAACTGTCACCAGAAAGCAGTTGATGGAGATTTTCCCCTCTGCAGCTCCACTGGGGGAAGTTCAGTAAACAGCAGCAGACATCTCAGTGTAAATTCACACATTTAATGAGCCTGACATTCCAGTGTTAATTTGCACAGAACTAATTAGGATCTGGGTGTGATTTGCATAGAGGGTGATGGCGGTAGGTAGGAGAGCGGTGGTGACTGGCGGGTGTACGGAGCCGGCACAGGACAGCTCGGGGAGGGAAACTTTCTGATCGAGGCTCCGCTGTCTGCGGTGGAAAGTTTCCCGGAGCCTGGCCCGGGGGGGATCGTGCGATCAGCGGGAGATCTCTATAGAACCCCACACTGCACATCGGATGGAATCCATCGCTGGGGATCTATCAGGCACTGTGGGGTGTTCGGGGAGAACACAGGCTGGGATTTGGGTATTACGTGAGATTTGGATGGAGAAATGAAACATTGTTTGTTTTTTGTTTTGCAATATTTTCCAGTTTATAAACAATCCAAAATCCAAGCAAAGATCATCTGAGCAAAGTGCAATGATCTATAGATCCTTACATATTCTATACAATGCATGGAACAATGTGTGCAAAGTTACATATTCCATACAGTGTATGGAAGGCTTATATATTCTATGTATAGATAGTTCTATGGAAGGGTTCTATATTCTATACAATGTATGGAAAGTTCTATATTCTATACAATGTATGGAAAGTTCTATATTCTATACAATGTATGGAAAGTTCTATATTCTATACAATGTATGGAAAGTTCTATATTCTATACAATGTATGGAGAGTTCTATCTTCTATACAATGTATGGAGAGTTATATGTTATATACAATGTATAGAAAGTTCTATATTCTATATACAATGTATGGAAAGTTATATATTCTATATACAATGTATGGAAAGTTCTATATTCTATATACAATGTATGGAGAGTTATATGTTATATACAATGTATAGAAAGTTCTATATTCTATACAATGTATGGAGAGTTATATGTTATATACAATGTATAGAAAGTTCTATATTCTATACAATGTATGGAAGGGTTCTATATTCTATACAATGTATGGAAAGTTCTATATTCTATACAATGTATGGAAGGGTTCTATATTCTATACAATGTATAGAAAGTTCTATTTTCTATACAAAGTAAGGAGAGTTTTATATTCTATAAAATGTATGTAGAGATATATATTGTGTACAATGTATGGAGAGTTCTATACAGTGTATGGAAGGGTTATATATTATAGAAAGTATGTAAAGTTACTTATCATGTGTAAAAAGTTACATAGGTACAATGTAAGAAAGAGTTAGCTATTCTATACAATGTATAGAAGAGGTGCATATAAGTAATGTGTGGAAGAGCTACTTATACATTATATGGGAGAGTTATTACATACAATGTATGAAAAGTTCTACATTATACAGTGTATGGGAGAGTTATATGCAATATATAAAGAGTTATATATTTTACACTGATTGGGAGAGTTACATATTATATACAGTGTATGGATAGATATATTATACAGCGTGTTGAAGAGTTATATATTATATACACTGCTTGTTGAATATTCTATGCAATGTATAGCAAAGTTGCATATAATATACATTGCATTAAGATGTACATTATATGCAGGGGATGAAGTTATGTATTGTATACAATGTATGAAGAGTTATATATTATATGTAACACACATTATCTGAAGAATTACATGTTATATGCAATTGAGTTCCAAATTATATACAATGTAGGGAGTTATATATTAAATAGAGTATATAGAAGAGTTCTATATGATAAATAGTGTAATAAGAGTTCCAAAGTATATACATTGTACAGAAGAGTCCCAAATTATATACAATGTATTGAGTGTTATAAATTATATATACTATGTAGAAGAGCCCCATACTATATACATTGTATGGAAGAGTTATATATTATATATAGTGTAATAAGAGTTCCATATCCTATAGATTGTATAGAATTGTCCCATACTATATACAGTACATTGTATAGAACAGCTCCATTATTATACACAATGTATGAGAGTTCTATGTTCTATAAACTATGTAGAAGAGTTCCATCTCCTAAATATTGTATAGAAGAGTTCCATCTCCTATACATTGTATATAAGAGTTCCATCTCCTATACATTGTATATAAGAGTTCCATCTCCTATACATTGTATAGAAGGGTTCCATCTCATATACATTGTATAGAAGGGTTCCATTAGTATATACAATGTATGGAGAGTTCTATATACAATGTATGGAGAGTTGTATATTCTATATACAATGTATGGAGAGTTCTATATACAATGTATGGAGAGTTCTATATACAATGTATGGAGAGTTCTATATTCTATATACAATGTATGGAGAGTTCTATATACAATGTATGGAGAGTTCTATATTCTATATACAATGTATGGAGAATTCTATATACAGTGTATGGAGAGTTCTATATTCTATATACAATGTATGGAGAGTTCTATATACAATGTATGGGGAGTTCTATATTCTATATACAATGTATGGAGAGTTCTATATACAATGTATGGAGAGTTCTATATTCTATATACAATGTATGGAGAGTTCTATATACAATGTATGGAGAGTTCTATATTCTATATACAATGTATGGAGAGTTCTATATTCTATATACAATGTATGGAGAGTTCTAAATACAATGTATGGAGAGTTCTATATACAATGTATGGAGAGTTCTATATTCTATATACAATGTATGGATAGTTCTATATACAATGTATGGAGAGTTCTATATTCTATATACAATGTATGGAGAGTTCTAAATACAATGTATGGAGAGTTCTATATACAATGTATGGAGAGTTCTATATACAATGTACGGAGAGTTCTATATTCTATATACAAAGTATGGAAAGTTCTATATTCTATATACAATGTATGGAGAGTTCTATGTACAATGTATGGAGAGTTCTATGTACAATGTATGGAGAGTTCTATGTACAATGTATGGAGAGTTCTATATACAATGTATGGAGAGTTCTATGTACAATGTATGGAGAGTTCTATATACAATGTATGGAGAGTTCTATGTACAATGTATGGAGAGTTCTATGTACAATGTATGGAGAGTTCTATATTCTATATACAATGTATGGAGAGTTCTATATACAATGTATGGAGAGTTCTATATTCTATATACAATGTATGGAGAGTTCTATGTACAATGTATGGAGAGTTCTATGTACAATGTATGGAGAGTTCTATATTCTATATACAATGTATGGAGAGTTCTATGTACAATGTATGGAGAGTTCTATATTCTATATACAATGTATGGAGAGTTCTATGTACAATGTATGGAGAGTTCTATGTACAATGTATGGAGAGTTCTATGTACAATGTATGGAGAGTTCTATATACAATGTATGGAGAGTTCTATATTCTATATACAATGTATGGAGAGTTCTATATTCTATATACAATGTATGGAGAGTTCTATATACAATGTATGGAGAGTTCTATATTCTATATACAATGTATGGAGAGTTCCATCTCGGATTTGCTCGCTGAGCCCCGACTCCCCCCGATGTCCCCGCCCGCAGTAAATCAGATCCCGGGTCCGGTGCAGTCACGGCTCCCCCTCCTCTCCTCTCCTCTCCGGTGCCCGGCTCCTCTCCTCTCCCGGCCTAGAAGCCCCTGAAAAGTGCAGTGCAGCAGCTGCCCGTCCGCCCCGGTGACAATGGAGGACCTACCCTTTGTGCCATTCCGAGTGCAATCCGCCTGTGATTGTCCTTTTGGCTGCAGACAATGGAAGGAGGTGAGGGGTGCTAGCAGCGGCTGCTCCTGGTTAGAGGGGTCCACAGGGCTGGGGGACAAGGTGGGAGCATGGAGAGACACAGACCCCCCTTCCTCCTCTCTCAGAGCTGCTCTCTTCTCTGCCTGTCCATCAAGGTTGGGGGATCTGTCAAAATCCAGATGACTGATGATCAGAGGGAGCAGTGGGTGGGGTGTGCAGGGCAGACCCCCAAACAGCAGCCTTGGAGCCTAGGCACCCCCTGTGGGTGATTGATCAGTGCAGGAGGGTCTCCTCTGTCTGTGTCACACAGTCATGGTGCAAACCCTCTCCTGGCTTCCTGGAGGAAGATGCTCAGTTCTTGCTGTGTGTGTAGCAAGGAGAGTGCATGGGGGGATGCTCCTCTCTCTCCCTCTCTCTCTTCTCTCCCTCCCTCTCCAAGCCCTGAGCAATGAGCAAACCCGGAAATAGAAGGCCCTTTAACTCCTGCACTGCCTGGCTTGGCCATTCACAGGGCTGTGTGCTCTGCCCCCTCCCCATGCCCAGCCACAATCCAGCAAAGTGTCCTCACATGTCATTAACCCCCTGCACACCTAGGGCCACAGATCACCATTCCCTTTCTCATCTTTTAGGTCTCATTCATTTTTTTTTAAAGGGCATGTAAGCTCTAGTAATATATTTATAGGATTTGCTCCCTTATAGCCCTGTTAAATATTCAATTTAAATATTTTTTTATCTTTTAAACAAATTAAAAAAAAAAAAAAAATCTGTTCCGCCAGCTAGAAATCTTGTGCTCTGCTGACAGCTATCAGTTACCTCCATTGGCTACAAAACACCTCCTCCATGCCATGGAGAGGGGGAAGGTGTTATATAGTCCTAACAGACTTCCTTCCCAGGGTGACAACTCTTCTCCTCTAAGCTACAGTACAGTTGTCACCCTACAGCAGGAAGCGTCCTCCTGGCAGGATCACCAGGTAAAAAAAGAAAGGAAAAAGTGCAAAAAAAAATGCTGCGTAAGTTGACAGCGCTATAAAAGTATCTGTAATACAAAACATTAAATTCAGCCACATCTAAACCTGGACATATATGGTTATTTGTGTAATTATTTATTTGTTCAGTCAGTGGGCTGAACAAACTGTACATTAAAAAATACAAATAAAAAAATTAAAAAATGATAACTCTCTGCAGTTCCTGGAAAAATCATCCCATCTAGAAATCCGTTTTTTTTTTTTGTAAGAGGAGAAATTATTTAAAAAATATAATGCAAACCAGTTAAGGGGAACAACATATGCGTGTGTCTGTGACATCGGAGTCTGATGTTGGCATGGGTTGGGGCGGCAGACCTATTGCCCCATGCTGGATCAAATTTTGCTGGGAGTCCTCTGGCTCCATAAATTATTATATAAAGGGCAAATACTTAGGTAATTAAGTCTCATTCATTTTTTTTTTTTTTATAATAACGTTTATTAAGCAGCTCAAGGTACTTAGGTATGCCAGCCACTGTTTAAGAAGAGACTGGTACAAACATATAACCATGTAAATATTTAATTTCGTTTATAAATTGTGCATTAAAAACAAAAAAAGGAAAAACAAATAAAATAAAATATACTAGTTCTGTGCAATTATCAGAGAACTGAAAATGTGTCTTTAAAGGAGATGTTTGGGGCAGGGGTCAAGCCCTGGGAAAAAAGTGCGGGAACCCACCCAAGGGGGGGGGGGGGGGGGGGGGGGGGG
>BLSH010224685.1:430993-447149 GCA_018402905.1 Glandirana rugosa
TCATATTTCGCTCTGACCGACGTTTTCGTTACCGGCAGTTCCAAAGCCTTACTACTTCTACCTCGGTCATGACGTGGTCACCCTATATGTCACGGAACGCTTTCATAAACCGGGGGAACTTGAAACGCTGGAAAACGGTGTAAAGTCCGAAGTTTGTATTTCTATATTTTGACATTAAAAAACACTTCTTAGTTGTTATTCACTCTGTGTTAGTACTTCACCTTGCTTTAAATAACCTATAAAGTTTGAAAAAATTGTTTATTTTTTGACTTTTTAACCCGCACGTTTTAATAAGTCGAGGAAATGAAAGTGATTCTTCACAAAAAATTACAGTTTTATATCTTTATGTTTGAAGCCTGAAATGTGGCAAAAGGTCGCAAAGTTCAAGGGGGCCAAATACTTTCGCAAGGCACTGTATATCCCACTGGTGCAGTACTGGCTCCATCTTCATCATTCCGAAACCTTGACGGCCATTGCTTTTGCAGCCAGTCTCGCTTTATACTGTTTACTCTGATTACTGAATATATCCTATTCAGGCGGATTGTCCTTGCACCGCTTCAGCTAAGTATACTAAGTATCCTGCAGTTTTGGATGATAGTGTTGTTTTTAATAACATTGACCACGTACCCCTGAGGAAGATATCTACTAGCTAACATCGAAATGCGTTGGGTCTCTTTCTGTCCCTTCCAGTGCGGCAGATCAGTGGTCTTTTTCTTAATCCATTTTTTGTTTTCATGTTGTGTTGTCTCCAGACCCCACTGGGGACATTGTTTCCTGTGTTTTGTTGCTATCATGTGTACTTATCCTATTTTGCTTTATTTATTGTATATCTCTGATTATTATTTTTAATTGCATCAATAAATGTTGATTATGTTTTATGTATGCACACTTCTCCTCTCTTGTTGAGTTGGTCCTCCATTTAAAGTCCCATTCAGGGGGTTGCTTTTGTATATTATTCAATCATTAGGGATGGGGACAGACTAACTACAATCTACTTGATGTTCTAACAAATTGGATTGCCCAAGAAATATAACCTTTCATGATCTTTCCTGAGCCATAAACATTCATGTTTAGGTCAACGCAGGAAGTAGGGGAAGCTTCGTGTAGATAGTCCTGGTGTTGGGTAAAACAGTAACAATTGGGAAAGGTTTTCTAACCTGACCAGTTGTTTTATTTCTCAAGAATGCTTCTTCTAGGTTGTTGTGTGCTTCAAGATAGACAATAAATTATTACTTCATAATCAGCCAGTTGGGGAGACTATCATTGAAAGTCTATGTGAGTCTTTTGATTACAAGGCAACTGGAGAGGTAGGAAAGAATACCCTAAATTGTACAAAATGGACAGAGAATACTACTTACATGTTCACCTGATTTTATCCTGATGAATTATAGATGAACTTTCCATTAAAAAAAATAATAAAATGGCCAACGTATGACCTGCTGGGGCTGAACGAGAGTACTCTTAACATGTATGGCCGTTATTAATCATAACTACTGATATACGGTACATAATTGTTCTGGGTCACTTACTCAGAAAAAAACTGAAGTCAGAATGTTAGCTTAAGAACATGCCTCTTGTCAGGTTTCCTGTATGACTGGTCCAAGAAAGGAAGTAGCCACAAAAAGGCAGAAAAGCATTTGTAGGGTTGCCCATTCACATTTGAGGACATTTGGACATCCAAACTTGATCCAGCTCCCTCAGGCATCAGCACCTGGCAGGACACACATATATGAGAGCTCTGCGCCAAGTTTGTTTCTTTGGAAGGAGGACATGAAAAATGCTGCTTATCATTGAAGGAACAGTAGATATTAGGATAATTTTATAAACTGGCTGATTGATTGTTTTTCTGAGGTCGAATGTTCAGGTAGATGTAGGAAGAATAGACATGATATATCTTTGTGTCTGATCTGGCCAAAAACAGCTTGATCAAGTGACTGTCACCTCGTGTCATGTTTATGGGTTATAAAAAATGTTGAAGATGCTGAAACCAAAGTTGGGTCTGTATTTTAGTGCTGAGATAAGTCCATTACTCTAGTTAGGCAGCTTTTTGCCTTAAGCGTCTCATAAAAATACAAGTGTAGGGAAAATACCAAAGGTTTAGGAATCCAAGAGTATTTATTTCATCATGAAAGTCCAAAAATTTTAGGCCAATGCATTTCAGGGCTATTTATTGTTCTCTGTTCACCGGGGCTTTAGTTGCTGGTTTAATTTGAGTGATGGACTTTGGTTAGTTGCTGATTTGACTTAAGTGATGGACTTATTGGAGTTATGTGAGGGTGACTTAGCTCTGTGATGAACTGGATCCATTGCTCCTCACCACCAAATGTGTGCTTAACAGCTGGTTATATAAGGACTCCTAAACCTCTGATGTGGATCACATGTCATTACCTGTATTTCATAGCTTTATGCTTCCCATATTCAGTTAGTGGGCAGGTGAGGTCTCTTATCTGGCATAGGCATTGGAAAGTACCTACTGTACATATTGTGTATGGGTACCTTATAGCATTTGTGGGGACAACACTGAAATCATCACACTACTTCTGAACCTGATAAATAGACAGAATTTCGTCTTATCATCAGCTGGGAAGGATGTGAGGTATGAGCAAGTATGACAAACACAGACCACAAAAGTCACATCCCTTTGGGAGAGGTCTGATATTTTTCTTCTAAAGAAACTAGGAGCAGCTGCCTGATATAATCAAGCTGTATATTACAATGAACTAATCAATCTTAGGATCAGGGGCATGCAAATATTTCCCATATGTATGAATCAGGTTCACATTACTACAGAAGAACCTAGCACTTCGCTGGAGTGCTCAGCAATGCAGAGCTGTGGTTCTGGGTTCAGTTCCTGTAAGCTCTTTCAGATTGTAAGTTCTCACAAGCAGGGTCCTCCTTACCCACATCTATTGAACTATAACTGTATTGTCTCCCTTTATTATGTGAATCACTGTGCAAACTGTGGCGATCCGACTTCAGGGGAGAATTTGCTAGGCGATTTGAACGTAACTTCAGCGTGACTTTGGGCGACTTACAACACGACTCCATGCCAGGCGACTTTGCGTGTGGCCAATCGGAGAAGGGATGGAAGGGGTTGCCTGTGTAATTTGTGGAGAGTACCTTGGTAAATTCTTTTCTTTTTCATTAAAGTCACTTCAATATAGATGGGGGATCCGACTTGGAGGCGACTTCCATTGAATTCTATGGGCACAAGTCGGATAGAAGTCGCCTTGAAGTAGTACAGGAACCTTTTCTGAAGTCGGAGTGGCTTCAGTAGTGTACATTAAGGCTGCATTCACACCTATGTATTTTTAGTGCTTTTTTGAATTCTGCAGATTGGCACTACAGAACTTGTTCCATAGGAAACCATGATAAATGGACTGCAGTGCAAATCTGCAAAATGCAAAAAGCATTAAAAATGCATAAGTGTGAATCCAGCCTAAGATGGCTCCCATTCACTTCAATGTGATTTCAGACGTCAAGTGATTTGGGGCGACACGAGTCGGAGTGCAAGTTGCCCCTGTGTGAACTGGCCCTTAGTGCTATATAAATTCAGTATAATAATAATAATAAGTGGGGATCTGCATTAGGTACAGTATCGCACAAAAATGAGTACACCCCTCACATTTTTGTAAATATTTTATTCTATCTTTTCATGTGACAACACTGAAGAAATGACACTTTGCTACAATTTAAAGTAGTGAGTGTACAGCTTGTATAACAGTGTAAATTTGCTGTCCCCTCAAAATAACTCAACCCTCTTGGGCATGGAGTTCACCAGAGCTTCGCAGGTTGCCACTGGAGTCCTCTTCCACTCTTCCATGACAACAGCATGGAGCTGGTGGAAGTTAGAGACCTTGCGCTCCTCCACCTTCCATTTGAGGATGCCCCACAGATGCTCAATAGGGTTTAGGTCTGGAGACATGCTTGGCCAGTCCATCACCTTTACCCTCAGCTTCTTTATCAAGGCAGTGGTCATCTTGGAGCTGTGTTTTGGGTCATTATCGTGTTGGAATACTGCCCTGTAGGCCAGTCTCCGAAGGGTGGGGGTCATGCTCTGCTTCAGTATGTCACAGTACATGTTGGCATTCATGGTTCCCTCAATGAACTGTAGCTCCCCAGTGCCAGCAGAACTCAGGCAGCCCCAGACCATGACACTCCCACCACCATACTTGACTGTAGGCAAGACACACTTGTCTTTGTACTCCTCACCTGGTTGCCGCCACACACGCTTGACACCATCTGAACCAAATAAGTTTATCTTGGTCTCATCAGACCACATGACATGGTTCCAGTAATCTCTGTCCTTAGTCTGCTTATCTTTGGCAAACTGCGGGCTTTTTGTGCATCACTTTAGGAAGAGGCTTCCTTCTGGGATGACAGCCATGCAGACCAATTTGATGCAGTGTGCGGCATATGGTCTGAGCACTGACAGGCTGATCCCTCACCCCTTCAACCTCTGCAGCAATGCTGGCAGCACTCATACGTCTATTTCCCAAAGACAACCTCTGGATATGACCCTGAACACTTGCATTCATCTTCTTTGGTCAACCATGGCAAGGCCTGTTCTGAGTGGAACCTGTCCTGTTAAACCACTGTATGGTCTTGGCCACCATGGTGCAGCTCAGTTTCAGGGTCTTGGCAATCTTCTTATAGCCTAGGCCATCTTTATGTAGAGCAACACTTCTTTTTTTCAGATCCTCAGAGAGTTCTTTGCCATGAGGTGCCATGTTGAACTTCCAGTGAGCAGTATGAGAAAGTGAAAGTGATAACACAAAATTTAACACACCTGCTCCTCATTCACACCTGAGACCTTGTAACACTAACGAGTCACATGACACCGGAGAGGGAAAATGGCTAATTGGGCCTAATTGAGACATTTTCACTCAGAGGTGTACTCACTTTTGTTGCCAACGATTTAGAAATTAATGGCTGTGTGTTGAATTATTTTGAGGGGACAGCAAATGTACACTGTTATACAAGCTGTACACTCACTACTTTACATTGTAGCAAGGTGCCATTTCTTCAGTGTTGTCACATGAAAAGATGGAATAAAATATTTACAAAAATGTGAGGGGTGTACTCACGTTTGTGAGATAGTGTATGTTCTTCCCATGGTTTTGTGGACAGAAATATAAAAGCTATGGCTGACTTTGTTTTTATGGGTGCAAACTCCAGAGATTTACAGGCTTATTGAGAACAGACAGCAAGCAGGCAGGGCATTATCGCAGAAGGGAAATGCAATAGGGTTATTGTCAAAGCTTATTGAACAAGCTGAAGTTAAAAGCTGATTGGCTACCGTGTACAGCTGCACCAGATTTTGCACTCTCACGTTTTTTAATAAATGAACCCCAATATCTCTTCTGCAATAAACTACACCAACCTACCTGGTTGCAGTCTTCTGCGGCATGTAAACTGAACTGTGAACGTGCATCTCAGATTACATTGCTGACATGGGTCCCTGTGTGCTGGGATGACCGACTCCTTCTCATGTGCAGGAGTTACATCTTCCTGTGCCAGCCAGTTGAGATGCTCAAAGTAGGGCATCTGGGGAGAAGGTGCTGGTGCCAGCGAGGGACCCTGACAATTAGAGAGAAGGTAAGTTTAGTTCTGCTTTAAACAAGGTGTCGATTCTACCAATTAAAAAACCCGCAGGTTGACGGCGACAAGGTGGTTTGATATCGTAAACCGCGGTCATATGATGGCGGCTGTGAGATCGTGCACTGTGAGCGCGCGCAAGCTGCCGGAGGGGCCAGGGAGCGGGTGCAGCGGACTCGATCTCCGTTGGCCACCCACAATGCCTGCCCCGCAGTGAAAGAACGGAGGTCCGTGTAAGTAAACGCGGATCTCCATTCTGTGAGAGGGGGAAGGGAGTGATCACAGCCTTCCTCTATATGGAAGCTGTGATCACTCCCCTTCCCCTGCCAGTCAAACACTGACACAGTTAGAACACGCCCAGGGAACATAGTTAACTGATCCCTGTCACTGAGATCAGTTAGATCTCTTATGCTCATGGTAGCCCAGCCCCCTCACAGTTAGAACACGCCTAAGGAACACAGTTAACCCCTTCCCTGACCTCTGCAGGTTAACCCCTTCACTGCCAATGTCATTTACACAGTAATCGGTGCATTTTTATAGCACTGATCGCTGTATAAATGCCAATGGTCTCAAAAAAGTGTCAAAATGTTCTGACATGTCCGCTGCAATATCGCAGTACCACTAAAAATCACAGATCGCCGCCATTACTAGTAAAAAATAAAAACCCCAGAAATGAATTCTCTGTACTTTTGCGCAAACCAATCAATAAACGCTGATTGCGTTTTTTTTCACAAATATGAGGAAGAATATAAATCGCCCAAAACCGTTTGAAAAAAAAATGTTTTTTTATATTTTTTTTTGGATTTGTATTTTAGCAAAAAGTAAGAAATTTGGGGTTTTTTTTGCAAAATTGTCGCTCTTCTTTTGTTTATAGCAGTGATCAGAAATGACGCAGAGGTGATCAAATGCTACCAAAAGAAAGATCTATTTGTGGGAAAAAAAGGACGCAAATGTTGTTTGGGTACAACGTCGCACGACCGCGCAATTATCAATTAAATCGACGCAGTGCCGAATCGCAAAAAGTGCTCTGGTCCTAAAGCGTGAAATCCTTCCGGGGCTGAAGTGGTTAAAAAGTGACAATGCTTCTATATTGTATCCTCCACATGTTCTCTTTAAATTGTAAGCTCCTCTGACCACAATGAATTCATAGTTTAGATCAGCCTTTCCCAACCTTTTCAACACGGAGGAACCCTTGAAATAACTTTCTAGCCTCAGGGAACCCCTACTAATAACTATATCTCATGATACATTAGTGTGATGGTCGGTGGGAGGAACGCTCCTTACACTTGGGATCATTGGGAAGAATTTCCCCCTTACAGATAGCTAAAAAGATCAATGGTGTCAGTGGGAACTTATCTGAGAGGCAGAACATTTCTCCAGAAACCCCTAGCAACCTCTGGAGGAACCTTAGGGGTTGAGAAACCCTGGTCTAGGTACTCTGTAAAACACTATGGAATTTTTATGCTATATAGGTGAATGAAATAAAACAGCCAGGTAACCCTTCTACTCAACCCAGCCATTCACAGCACATTATGGCCATTCCTGGGGATTCCTTGCCCTATAAATTTCCCTGCAGGCGGCTCCAGGGCGTGATACAATAGGCTTTATTCCTAATGTGTTTACAGCTCTCATTAGGCAATAGACTAGCTGAGTATTTTCATTATCCTGGTGTTTACTGCTCTTTCACTACATAAAGCACTCTGCCGCCCACTTTGATAGGGATCCTCATGGCAGATCCCAATCACAAAGACTGAAATGACATAAAGTAATATACAACTCACATACAGATGTCACTGCAAAAACACGTCCCACGCTGCAGATTTCAATAGGTGTTTTACCATCGGTTTTGCCCTGTTAGTGAATCTTACCTGAGATTGGGATTTTAAAGTATAAATAAAGGCAAAACTTTTTTTCAGTTTTGGATACACTTTGCATTTTAGAGCTCGCAGGGTTGCCCTATTTCCCTGAAGAAGCGGGTTTATGTACCCGTGAAGTGAGGTTACCGTCAGCCAATCACCAGCCAGCTGTGGTAGGGTGATGATAAATGTTTATTATCACAGGGAAATGTTTGCTACAATTGTCTTATGTATTTACATGTTTTTCTATGTCATTGAGATGATATTAAAGAGGAGGTAAACCCATCAGGGATTTTCTGCCTTTCCCCTTCCCTGCAAAGTAAAGGCATAATGTGCCAGCATGGATCGCATACTGGCACATTATGTGACACTTACCTGCAAACAAGGTGGATAAAAATAGATGATTTTTTAAAAAAAAAAATCAAAAAAATCAGACTCTTTTTATTTAAATCAGATTTTTTTGATTTAAATCGATTTTTTTTTATTTTTATCAAATTTATTTGAATAAAATGCTTTTGAAGTAACAATCTATCTAAAGATAGTTTTATATTCAATATACATTAATAATGTAGTTTATTCAGCATGAAATGGAGCTTAGTTATGTAGCATGAGGGTGTATATTCTGCAATATTTACATTTTTGGTAAACTCATTCAATGAATCCAAGCTCTGCAAGCTGAGATAACATGCACTGCATTGATGCATTCACACAATTTTACAATAACCATGAGATAAAACAAAGTTCTGGAAGATTCCTTTATTTATTATTTGTTTTGCAAATCTATGTACACTACAAACTGTGTGATTGAATTGGTTCTGATATCGCTGTTTTACTATCCTGGCAGCTTATTATTCTAAATAGGAAACCTTCATTTTGTCTGCAAATATTAAAGATTCTAACTACCAGCAAGAATAAGTCCTTACATTTAAAGAGCACCTGTCATTTCAGATCCATTATGGCATCGCCTGTTAGTGGGTATCCACTCACCCGCTGCCGCCACAATGCTCACCTTGCTGTGCCACTGCCGCATCACCAGCCATCCCATTAAAGTGAATGGGACTGTCGGTGACTCAACAGCGGGTCAGAGGAGGAGCCGCTGCAGGACAGAGGTGACCATTGCTCTTTAAAAATTATGATTTAAATCAAGCCTTTTTACTAATGATTTAAATCAAATCCACCCTGCCCGCAAACGAAGCCCGCACAGTCCCCACTGGAGGCCGCAACCATCTTCGCCTGTCTTCCTTTCGTGGCAGCGGACTCCGCCTCTGTGACTGGTCGGAGTTGCGTGACGTCCACGGCACGGAGCTTGGAAGGAACGGCACCCGTGCCCGTTCCTTTAGAGCGCATGCACCGATTACATCATTGGCGCAGTATACAGTAAATATCTCCTAAACATCGCACGTTTAGGAGATATTTACAGTGCCTATAGGTACGCCTTATTCTAGGATTACCTATAAGTACAAATGCTTGATGGAGGTTTACAACCTCTTTAACCACTTGCTGACCACCGACTGGCGTCTGACGGTTACCCGCGATGCCCCCCCGCAGTGAAAGAACGGAGGTCCGTGTAAGTAAACACGAATCTCCGCTCTGTTAGACGGGGTAGATGGGGAAGGGCTGTGATCACAGGCTTCCTCTATATGGAAGCCATGATCACTCTCTTCCCCCAGCCAGGCCAGCCCCCATACAGTTAGAACACGCCGAGGGAACACTGTTAACCCTTCGCGCGCCCCCTCCAGGTTAACCCCTTCACTACCAATGGCATTTACACAGTAATCAGTGCATTTTTATAGCACTGATCGCTGTATAAATGCCAATAGTCCCAAAAAAGTGTCAAAATGGTCGGACATGTCCGCTGCAATATTGCAGTACCGCTAAAGATCGCAGATCACCGCCATTACTAGTAAAAAATAAAAAAAAAGAATTGAATTCTCATCATCCGTAAACGCGGCAACTTTTGTGCAAACCAATCAATAAATACCGATTGTGATTTTTTTAACCAAAAATATGAGGAAGAATATAAATCGGCCAAAACAGATGGAAAAAAATGTTTTTTTATCTATTTTTTTTGGATTTGTATTTTAGCAAAAAGTAAGAAATTTGAGTTTTTTTGCAAAATGGTCGCTCTTCTTTTGTTTATAGCGGCGATCAGAAATGACGCAGAGGTGATCAAATACCACCAAAAGAAAGTCTTATTTGTGGGAAAAAAAGGACGCAAATTTCGTTTGGGTACAACATCGCACGACCACGCAATTGTCAGTTAAAGCGACGCAGTGCCGAATCGCAAAAAGTGCTCTGGTCCTAAGGTGGAAAATCCTTTTGATCCTTAAGTGGTTAATGTACACAGAAGGTTGTTTGGGGTCTGATTGTTGAATGATGAGAGCGCCACGTATGTGGTCAACTTAAATCTCATCAATTAGCCAATTAAATGTATGGATCCTCTACCTCCCATACTGGAACACCTCTTCACCCTCTCCAAGTACACAAGATAGGAGCAGTGCAAGTATACCGTGATTAAAGTCTATTCACAACATACGTTTCAGGTTTTTTCATGTAGCCTTTCCATGGTTTTGTAAATAGTCTGTATTGATGTAACACTGGGATTATAACGATTTTAGACCTTGTTAATCCTGCCCTGTAGGGCAATGACATACCACATCTCTCTCCTATGCTAAATACGGCCTAAGGGCAATTGTGTGACCTCTAGGGGACCCTTGTGCTGCTGAAGTAAGTTTGGTCTGTCTATAAAAACCAGTTTACTGGTTACTGAATGTAGATGGTGGCTACAGTTTGTAGATCAGCCTTTCCCAACCAGGGAACCTTAGAATTCCTCTAGAGGTGGTCAGAGGTTCCTTAAGCAATGGGCAACTTATGCCACCCAGATGAGTAACCACTGATAACATTGATCTTTGTAGCTATCTGTAAGGGTTGGGGGGCTTTGTTCCAAAAACCACAAGTGTACTGCCTCGTACACACGTTCAGATTATTGGAAGACTAAGGCCTCATACACACGGGCGTATCTTTAAAAATAAACAAAACGTCGGGCCCGACGTCAAGGAAAAAAAATCGTCGTTATGCATCGGCGTTAGTGAGCATAAGTGAGCATCGGCGTCAATAGGCGTTTTTTAAAAAAAATCATCCCTTTGCTATTTTTCAACCTAAAAACGCCGGAAAACGCCGGTACAATATTAGTTGGCGTTTGTTGGCGTTAGTTGGCATTTGTTGGCGTTTTGTGGCGTCAGCGTCAAAAAATGCCAAAACGTTACAGCCTCAGAACGCGATGGCTGTGGGTTCTACTTTCAGCTCACTAACGCCGATGCCATCTACAGCTCAAAAATGCCAACGTTTTTATGGGCCATTGACTAACATGGAGAGCTGAAAAAGACGCCAGAAAACGCCGGCGTCAAAAAACGTCCGTGTGTATGAGGCCTAATTGTTCGCATTTAGTTGTATAATACATAAATCGAATGCAACATTAGTTAAGCACCGTACTAAAAGTATGATTTTTTTTTTCGTTCTTCCCATTTGCGTAGTTACGTATCTGAAATGATCCTGGTTGCGTAGCTGCGTTCATGATCATGCGTAGTGTTTGTCTATCAATTTTTTTTATCGGATGCACACTGTACTGCTTATATGATTATTGATTGATAAGCTATCACCCGAGCAAAGTTTTCGTGTTTGTCCCTTCGAATATTGTTGGACGGACTGTTGTGATCGGCTGTTCGAAAGCTCTGTATTAATGATCAGATTATCATACAATTATTCCGAAAGCGATTTTTATCATCCTATAATCTGAACGTATGTACGAGGCATAAGGGCCATTCTTCCCAGTGACCATCACATTAATTTACTGTGAGCTGTAGATACAATTATTTTATAGTGGAGATTCCCTGAGCAAAGAATGTCATTTCAAGGATTCCTCCATGGTAAAAGGTTGAGAAAGGCTGAAGACAGGTTGAGAAAGATTGTTGTACAAACACGTTAGCATTGGGGATGGGTGTATGTTTTCATAGTTTCATAGTTGGTAAAGTTTAATAAAGATGCTAGTCCATCCAGTTCAACCTGTTTAGGTGTATGTGTAATGTCGATAATCATTTCCCATCACATATCCTTGTATGTTGTGTTCATTTAGATGCACATCCAAGAGTCTTTTAAAACTATCAATACTCCCCGCTGACACCACCAATTGTGGAAGAGAGTTCCACATCCTTACCACATAGTGAAAAAAACCCTACGCAGATTAGGGTTAAACCGCTTCTCCTCCAGGGCCATTGTGTGGCCCCATGTCCTCTTACACTCCCTGAGACTGAATAGTTTCCTCCCTACGCTGGGATCACCATTGAGATATTTGTATATTGCTATCATATCTCCTGTTGAGTGTCTCTTCTCCAGGGAGAATAAGTTTAGTTTGGGTTTATGGAAGAGAGAAGAGGGAGCATTCGAATGCCAGTTTATATTGGGGTTGACAATATCAATTCCTTGCCCAATAGTGCCACAGTATGTTGGGAGATTTCAGGGAGGACCTATAAATGCAGGGTAGCTTTAGGATTGAAGAGATCATTCTCTTATGTCTGTAGTCTCCTTAAAGTGATAATAAAGGTTTATTTTTAAAAAAAATAACAACCATTTTATACTTACCTGTTCTGTACAATGGTCTTGCACAGAGCAGCCCCAATCCTCCTCTTCTCGGCAGAGGCGGCTCTAGGCTTTGTGAGGCCTTAGGCAAAACCTAGACACGAGGCCCTACTCACACCCATAATGGGAAAAATGATTCAAGCAATAAAAAAATTAACTTTATAAATTGCATATATTAAGAGCTTTAAAGTGCTGGTGTTAGTACTCTCTATTTCGGTGCTGGTGTCAGTGTCAAATTAGGCGGTTGCGAGGCCCCTGTGAGTGCAAGGCCTTAGGCGACCGCCTAATTTGCCTAATTAGAGAGCCGCCTCTTCTTCTCGGGTCCCCCGCTGGTGCTCCTGGCTCCTCCCCACGCCAAGTGCTCCCATAGCAAGCCTCTTGCTATGTGGGCACTTATGCATGCTCGCTCCCGAGCCCCACTTTGTGTGTCCATAAGACACACAGAACGGGGCTAGGCCCCACCCCCACTCCCCCCACACTGGCTATTGTTGACAGCAGCGGGAGCCAATGAGAAGGTGCATAGAATGTATGAAGGTAAAAAACCTTTAAGCTCTAGAACCACTTTAAATTTCCATTTGCAAATAAGAGCCACATATCCAGCAGAAAATAAATTAAAATATATTTTAAAGCTGAACTCTAGGCAGATATAAAAGGCAAAAATCAATTCAGCTGTGATAATTAACCGCTTGCCGACCGCTGGTCGGCAATTGACAGCGACAGAGTGGCTCTATTGCGCAAATCACCGTCATATGGCGGCGGCTGCGGGATCGAGCCTAGTGAGCGCGCGCGCGCCGCCAGAGGCGCGCCTGCGCGCTCACTGTGTTCGGGGAGGGCCAGGGAGCGGGTGCGGCGGAGTCGATCTCCGCCGGCCACCCGCGATGCCCCCCCCGGAGTGAAAGAACAAAGGTCCGTGTAAGTAAACACGGACCTCCGTTCTGTGAGGGGGGAAGGGCTGTGATCACAGCCTTCCTCTACATGGAGGCTGTGACCACTTCCCTTCCCCAGCTAGGGCAGTCCCCCCTACAGTAAGAACACGCCCAGGGAACACAGTTAACCCTTAGAGCGCCCCCTGCAGGTTAACCCCTTCACTGCCAATGGCATTTACACAGTAATCAGTGCATTTTTATAGCACTGATCGCTGTATAAATGCCAATGGTCCCAAAAAAGTGTCAAAATGTTCCGACATGTCCGCTGAAATATCGCAGTACCGCTAAAAATCGCAGATCGCTGCCATTACTAGTAAAAAATAAAAAAGAAATAAAAACCCCAGAAATTAATTCTCATCATCTGTAAACGCGACCACTTTTTCGCAAAGCAATCAATACCGATTGCGATTTTTTTTTATCACAAATATGAGGAAGAATATAAATCGGCCAAAACCGATGAAAAAAAATGTTTTTTTATATTTTTTTTTTGGATTTGTATTTTAGCAAAAAGTAAGAAATTTGGGTTTTTTTTGCAAAATTGTCGCTCTTCTTTTGTTTATAGCGGTGATCAGAAATGACGCAGCGGTGATCAAATACCACCAAAAGAAAGCTCTGTTTGTGGGAAAAAAAGGACGCAAATTTAGTTTGGGTACAACGTCGCACGACCGCGCAATTTTCAGTTAAAGCGACGCAGTGCCGAATCGCAAAAAGGGCTCTGGTCCTAAAGCTGGAAATCCTTCCGGGGCTGAAGTGGTTAATACATCATTACTCTCTTTTTATGCAAGCAGTGTAAGTATCTCAATACCATCTGGTATCAGCCTCTAGCAGCTCCTGCACAGCAGAGCTAATAGAGGTGAGAGAGAAGCAGCACAAATAGTTTATCAGGTATACTGCAGTGCAAGGAGCTTACTGATAGGATGAGAGATCAGAGGGACACATAATAATAATGAGCTAATCAGTTTGCTGCTTGGGTTTCAGGGACGCCAGCCGTTGCTTGCCCTGGAAGGAGCAATAGGGTGCTCTGCTTTCTCTAGTATACCCACCCTGGTACTTATATATAAGATGTGGGATTCTGCTAAGAAGGTAATGGGAGTTTCCTCCCTGAATAAATACAGTTGTGCTCATAAGTTTACCTTTCCTGGCAGAATTTATGATTGCTTGCCCATTTTTCAGAGAATATGAATGAGAACACAAAAACATTTCTTTCACTCATGGTCAGTGTTTGGCTGAAGCCATTTATTATCAATCAATTGTGTTTACTCTTTTTAAATCATAATGACAACAGAAACTACACAAATGACCCTGATCAAAAGTTTACATACCCTGGTGATTTTGGCCTGATAACATGCACACAAGTTGACACAAAGGGGTTTGAATGGCTATTAAAGGTAACCATCCTCACCTGTGATCTGTTTGCTTGCAATTACTGAGTGTATATAAAAGGTCAATGAGTTTCTGGACTCCTGACAGACCCTTGCATCTTTCATCCAGTGATGCACTGACGTTTCTGGATTCTGAGCCATGGGGAAAGCAAAAGAATTGTCAAAGGATCTGCAGGAAAAGGTAGTTGAACTGTATAAACCAGGAAAGGGATATAAAAAGATATCCAAGGAATTGAGAATGTCAATCAGCAGTGCTCAAACTCTAATCAAGAAGTGGAAAATGAGAGGTTCTGTTGAAACCAAACCACTAAACGGGCGCTGCCCGAAACTGCAGAGGTATTGGGCGAAGGTAGTGGGTACCCTTAACCACTTCACCCGGAAGGATTTACCCCCCTAATGACCAGAGCACTTTTTGCAATTCAGCACTGCGGCGCTTTAACTGACAATAGCGCGAGTGTGCGACGCTGTACCCAAACAAATTTGGCGTCCTTTTTTCCCCCACAAATAGAGCTTTCTTTTGGTGGTATTTGATCACCCCTGCGTCACTTCTGATCACCGCTATAAACAAAAAAAGAGCGACAATTTTGAAAAAAAAAAAAAATCTTTTGCTATAATAAATGTAAAAAAAAATGTAATAAAAAACAAATTTATTCATCAGTTTTGGCCGATATATATATACCTTCTCATATTTGTGATTAAAAAAACCCACAATCAGCGATTATTTTTATTATTGGTTTGCGCTAAAGTTGCCGAGTTTACAAACCATGAAAATTAATTTATTGCGTATTTTACTATTTTTTTTTTTTTTTACTAGTAATGGCGGTGATCTGCGATTTTTATCTGGACTGTTATATTGCGGAGGACATGTCGGACATTTTTGACAATTTTTTAGACCATTGACATTTATACAGCGATCAAAAATTTAAATAGCCACGGATTACTGTATAAATGTCACTGGCAGGGAAGGGGTTAACCTGCAGGGGGGGATCTAGGGGTTAACCGTGTTCCCTGGATGTATTCTAACTGTATGGGAGCTTGGCTGGCAGGGGCATCATAGATCTAACTGATCCTGAGTACAGGGATCAGTAGATCTGTCGTGTCCCCCCTCACAGAACGGGCAGCTTCCCATTCTGGCGGGAGATTGCGGCGGGCGCGAGAGCGTGCCAGCATGGGCACGAGAGCGCGCCGGGGCGTGCTCGCCCCCTAGCTGCTCATGCGCGGATCACCATTTATAGCAGGCGATCTACATTACACTGCCAAGTTGCAGCTGTAAATGTACGCGAGCCGGTCGGGAAGCGGTTAAATTTAAATCTTTCAGTGGATCCCTTAATATGTCTACTGGGTTATATCTTGAAAACTCAGTGCTCAAGCCACCAAAGTGGATTACTGTTACACGAGCGTTTTTTGTGGCTCGGAAACAAACTGCTCTCAAGTGGACTTCCCCTCATCCTCCGACAATATCTGATTGTATATTTTATCCTAATAAATGCATCTCTTATGAGAGACATACTCTTTTTATAAGAAATAAATCCAAGAGGCTTGATGCTATTTGGAAACCTTGGATTAAGCATGTGGATACGGTGCTGAGCTAGGAGTTATGATTTGAATTGTGGGTAAAAATAGGCTTCTTTATACGACAGGAGGATTGTTGATATGAGGATGAATGGAATAGAGAGAAGAACGGAAAGGGAAGGCATTGCATATGTTTTTTTTTTTGTTTTTGCTTTTTTGTTGTTTGTGATGTTATGAGTAGTGTTGA
>BLSH010224685.1:458693-473649 GCA_018402905.1 Glandirana rugosa
TTTTGCGGATAACTGCGGTTGCGAGTGATTGCAAGTAATTACGCGGCTACGTTTTACGGTTTTTTTGCGTCTAAAAGGGACTGCAGCCCGGGCTGCAAAACGTAAAAAAAAATGTATGCGGGCACACACACTCCGGATTGTCAGTTTTCCTATTCTATCTTAAGAATTTTTGACTGGTCACAAACCGGTGAGAAGGAACAGGAGTCGTCCAGTCCCTAAAATAAAATAAAAATAAAGTCCATGAATATATCGCGACAGTTAAATGCGTCGCGAAATGTATATGTAACATGTAAGTGTAGTCCTGACCTGCTGAGGACAAGGAAGAGTGGCCAAACACTGGTCAGTTTTTAAGAATTCTATCTTATCCTTTTGACTGTTAGGCCTCACACACACGGGCGTATGTAAAAAAAAATGCAAAACGTCGGGCCCGACGTCAGGGAAAATCTGCGTTTTTTTGGCATTTTGCATCGGCGCATTAATGAACGTTAGTGAGCGTTGGCGTCAATAGGCGTTTTTTAAAAAAAAAAATTCCTCTGCTATTTTTTAACCTGAAAACGCCGGCGTCAAAAACGCCGGTTAACGCCGGTACGGCGTTAGTGAGCGTTTTGCGGCATCAAAATCGCCAAAACATTACAGCCTCGGAACGCGCTGGTCCCACGTTCTAGTTACAGCTCACTAACGCCGACGCCCTCTACAGGTCAAAATTGGCTGTGTTTTTCTGGGGCCATTGAATAACATGAAGAGCTGCAAAAAACGTGGCGTCAAAAAACGTGGCGTCAAAAAACGCCCGTGTGTATGAGGGCTAAGAGCCATATAACTTACTTGCTCACTGAAAAGGCCTAGTTATGAAAACTCTTTAAAACCTTGACTTCACAGTACACTTCACAGTTTTTTATTAAATCACTTCTTTAGTAACTTTTAGTTGCATATTTAAACACAGAGGTGTATGTGTTATTACAAATTTTTCCAAGCTTTCTTGAATTGAAAATAATTGGTAACACAAGATCTAAAGTATTGGAGAAAACATAGGCTTCCACATCATTGAAAAGGAAGAGAAGGAAAGAGCTCCAGCTTTTTATAAATAACCAAAAAAGGGGTTCAAACACATGGAAAATGACAAACTTTGTTTCCGTGTTGTCATTTAGCATGAAGTATTTGAATGGGTGGACACAGACACAAAATTCTGTAGTGCCAGAATCAGCATGTCTCCACTCCGGCTACATGCTGTCTAGTCCAAGTGTGACCATTCAGAACAATCAGCCCCCTTGTAGGGTTCAGTCGACTATAGAGGGGCAAGTCTCTCCCTGAGAAAGTCAGCATGGGAGACATCTGCTCATGCTTCATTGCACTGCTATACTTGCGTGATTCGCCTGATGGATTGAAGCAGCGCACATGAAGTCACTCACTATGAAGAAGGGAGGATCAGTTGGGTAGATCAGACATATTTTCAGAGAAATTCTACATAGAAGGAAACAATTGCTTGAGCTATCGGAAGGAAAATCTTTGCCCTCAAAGTGTAGACTTAAAAGGCTTGAACCTTGCCCATGAGTTGTGGTGGATGTGCTGGATGGCGTGATGATTTGACTGTTTATGGTCAGCCTTACCCATATACATGAGATGACAGTCGCTTGTTTCAGCCTATTCTGGACGAGGAATGTTAGCTGTTGTTGGGGGGAAGCTTGGACACAACATCGAACCTATAGTACAAAAATGGAAGCATCCCAATAAAGACCTCAAAATGTTATTGCATAACAGCATAGTTAGCACATAAGAAACATCAAAACCACCAATGTCTCAGAGACACTATGGCCTCCTTTCTGAAATTGAGGGTGTCACCTTGAGAATGGAGGCCATGGTGACGCTGAAACGACTGTGGTTTTAATTATTTCTTTGTGCTAAATATGTACCCCAATAAAGTCCTCAAAATCTCTACTGAGACCTTAGTTGCAATAACAGCATATTTACCACAAAGAAAACATAAAAAACAAGGACTTTTCAGTGACACCATGGCCTCCTTTCTCAAGATGACACACTCCAATTTCAGAAAGGAGACCATAGTGCCCCTGAGACATTGGTGGTTTTGATGGTTTCTATGTGCTAACTATTATGTTATGTGGTAAACATTTGAGGTCTTTATTGGGATGTTGGTCATTTTAGGGTTGATGTGTCCAATTTATAGTCCCCCCCAACAACAGCTAACTTTCCCCATCCAAAAAAGGCTTAAACAAGTGACTGTTATCTCACAAGGATTGGTAAGGCTGGCCATAAGTGGTCAAATCCTGATGCCGATCCAGCACCTCCACCACAACTCATGGGCAAGGATCAAGCCTTTTATGGTCTTTATATATTTATTCATACTTTGATCTTCATTGTATCACCTTTGGCCTTGTGAGACAACATGGCTTTTTGTTCAGATTATCAAACTTGTTACAATTTCTATTATTTCCCCACCCATAAATAATTCTTACTTGCACTGTGAGCAACCTTAACCTCCTCTCTGCAGTGACTGTGGGGCAGATTTACTAAAACTGGTGCACCCAGAATCTGGTGCAGCTGTGCATAATAAGCAATCAGCTTTTATTGTTATGGTTAAAGCATAACCTCCCTGGCGGTAATCCCGAGTGTGGCTCGGGGTGGAATTTCAATACCATTAGCGGTAACCCCGAGCCACACTCAGGATTGCATTGCTGGATCCAGGCAGCGTTACTCACCTTGTCCCCTGGATCCAGCGATATCCTCCCGCGGTGTCTGCGGGCTGTGTCTTCCGCCCGATGACTCTGTGTGCCGGGCTTCGTTCCCTGCGAGCGTTGCGTCGCACGGGGGGGCGGAGACCGGCGACAAATTTAAAAAGCGAAACACACAGTAAACATATAGTACACTGTAATCTGTAAGATTACATTACTGTATCAAATCATTTCACATCCCCTTTGTCCCTAGTGCTTTGCCCAGTGCCCTGCATGCACTTTTATATAATATATGTCATTCTTTCTGCCTGGAAACTTGAGAATGTCCATGGCATCCAAAAAGCGTCCCTTTACGTCAAAAGTAGTTTTTGATCAGCTAGAAAACAGCGATAGTAAATAAGAATCATTTGTAGAATTGAGTGATACTGATTTTTGGGGAAATTTATCATAAGGCACTGAAAGTGACGACAGCGACAATTCTGCTACTGAGCAAATTTCAGTGTTTTTGGTTTGATTACATTATTGAATACATTTTAGTATTATTACATTATTATTTTTGATAATTATTTTTAGTTATTTATTATATTATAATTTATGATTTCATGTTTCATACTTTATCATACCCGGGATGTCTACTAGACTCTTGTTTGGACAGATTTAAGTGAGTTATTCCTAAGAATTACAGGCCTACAATATAAAACGCCAAATTTCCATGCAAAATAATGTACCACTTTCAGCACCAAAAATCTGAAATAATCATACCGCCAGGGAGCTTAAGGCCTGGTTCACACCTATGCAGGTTGCAGTTTGCATATTCCAGGTGCATTTTTTGTTTTTCAATACACTTTTTTGATCCATTAGAGTCTGTGAAACCAAAAAGCAGAAAAAAGTCCTTGGCCCTTTCCATAAAATGCACAGATGTGAATGTGACCCATAGGAAACCATATTAAAGTGGTTGTAAAGGCTTGTTTTTTGTTTAAATAACAAACATGCTATACTTACCTCCTCTCTCCTTGCCCCTCTTCCTATCGAGTGCCCCCTCAGCCAGCAGCTTGCTACAGGGGGCATCCGAGCCTAGTCAGAGCTTTGTGTGTCTGTTCAGACACGGAGCCCTGACCCGGCCCCACCCCCTCTCTCCCCTGATTGGCTGAGTGAGTTTGATTGCCAGCCGTGGGAGCCAATGCCGCCGCTGCTGTGTCCATCAGGAAGAGTGTCTTAGATGGCTAAGACACTTGTGGACATCGCCGGAGAGAGAAGGAGCTCAGGTAAGTAATTAGGGGGTGCTGGGGAGGTTGCTACACACTGAAGGTTTTTTTATCTTAATACATAGAATGCATTAAGATAAAAAATCTTCTGCCTTTACAACTCCTTTAAATGGGTGTAGTGTGTTTCTGCAAAACTGAAAACACACTAAAAAATGCATAGGTGCGAGCCAGGCCTTAGGCCCGATTCACACTAGCCCAACTCAAAAGTTGCACGACTTTCAGTGCAACTTTGGAGTCCGACTTTGATACAACTTTGATGTGACTTTTTACACCTTGTGGCATTGAAGTCGTAACAAAGTATGACCAAAGTAGAGCAGGAACCTTTTCTAAAGTCAGGCAGACTTCTGTAGTATCAGTTAAGACAGCTGTCATAGGGAAACATTGAATTTCACATGTCATCCGACTTGGGGTCTCACAAGTCGGACAATATGACGCATCAGTATGAACCAAGCCTAATCGGACAAGCTGAAGTTAGAAGCTGATTAGCTACTATGCACAGCTGCACCAGATTCTGTGTGTTTTAGTAAATCTCCCGCATAGAGTCTGTTAAGATACAAAATTGTAAGGTTGGCAGAAATGACTGTCCAAGTTCTCTGCAGTGCTCCATGGACATCATGCACTAAGGGTGGTCACATTTTTTTTTTCCATGAACAATCACCCTTTCAGGTCTATGGGCAGCACAGACTATAATTACATAAACAATCCCATTTATTTTGACCATAGCCATACAGACATGGGACTTAAGCACTGATTTGTGTTGGTGGGCTTTAGTGTAATGGACTGGTAATGAACTGACTGTGTCAGGATCACAAACTGTGACTCTCTCAAAACTAACCCCCCCATCTCCCCCAGAGGCAATTAAAACAACTAACTCTTAAAATCTCTTTTGCAAACTTTCTACTGTGAATTCCGGGTAAATGATCATTAATCTGGGTATTTAAAAGGTGAACCGAGCCTCCTCTGACACCAGTAGCTTAATGCAGAGGTGAGACAGGGGCCATCAGATAAGAAGGGCCTGAGTTCTCTCCAAACCTCCCCTGCCTGAAGTTTGACTGATCCTTCCTAGCATTAATCAGCAGATCATTTGAGGGAATGTGTGGATCTCATGACATAGGATTCCAATATCCTCTCCAAAAGTAATTCGAAAACAATTATCACTCCATTGTAGAGTATTGTGTGTTTGGGACACAGAACAGACCAAAGGACAATTTACTATTCTACAGCAGTTGGAATAAGAAATGTTGCTCTGTGCTCACTGTTAGCTTTGTCTGTAATATTGCATACTGTTGTGACAGGAAACAGGTATAGTTACTCTGATGGTGCTCATAGATGATAGAGGAAAGCCTCTTGATTTCCCCAGACAGTTGTTTAAGAGAGAGAAAGTTTGGTTATGGGTGGGATGACTTGAAGAAGATGGAGGTTGCATTGAGCATGCATATCCAATTACAATTTGATGTCTGTTGATAGCTCTAGGATGGTCAAATGCAAAAGTAAATCTGACGGCCTGATGTAATGAATGGGCCAAGAAAGGGCAGGGTAGGGATTCTCTAGGGAGTAATAATGAACGCTCCAGATCGATAAAAGTGCATACATTTCCCATCTTCAAGATTGTTGGAAGGAAGTTGTTCTGTGCACATGGCACTTCTTTTTAATGGACAAGTTAACGTAATGGCAATGCCTGCAGGCCTTGTGTTCTAGATAAAATGTCTGTCAGCATGCTTAGTGGCCACTGGAAGGGCTGCAAAATTCACAGCAACTTGTCTGAGCAGACGCAGTGTATAAGATCGCTACCTGCCAATAACAAGCACCTGCAATATTGTATTTTTTTCTTAGCAAAATGTTCTCTGTAATTGTTCCCTTCACTCCAGAGAAAAGGGAACTGACCATTTGCCATATATGTGCCCTGTTGGAAAATGGGAAGGGTCAGCCATTCCTTGCTGCAAATATATAATCTTTCCTAGTTCAGACCGCTGCACCTTGTTATCAGTCATCCAAGCACAATTCTGAAACTTCCTGAAACACTTCCTAAAACATCCTTCAAGAATTTTATCAACAGGACGTCTGGTTTACACAAGGAGACTTCTGTGAGCAAATTCATATACTTGGGCAGCCAAAATTACATCCTCTGGTTTCATTATCATGGCTAGGACACAAAAGGACACAAAGGTTACAGTTTTAAGAGATTACAGATTTGGGATATGAGTCAGAGGAATCTTTATGAAATTGATGGATCCCTAAAGAGGTGGGGTTAAGCACTGTGCAGACCAGTCCAGTTGGCGCATTATCTGCAGCAACTACAGAGGCTGGTCAACAAATGTCAACCCAGAAAAGTCTTTCATGGCCTAGGGCCATCTGCACAGGTCATGGAACAATCATAACGGTTAGCAAATTTGTGAAAGCAAGAACACAGAAGTCTATATTATTGTAGCTATGAATTCCATCTTGCTGGAACCTGCTTTTTATACATATAGAATCTATCCAGAAAAATAGAAAAAAAAGTAAATTTAGGTAAAATGGGAGCAGTTCTGCAGAGATAGGTGCTTTGTTAATTTCTGGTGATTTATGTGATCTTTCTCAGTTATTAGTGGACAGTCTGCATTTCTATATGCCATTAAAGGTTTTCCATCACACAAGTCCAACAAAGTCAGGCAGTATGGTCTTCAGAGAACCAACTGAGCACATTTAGGCTGTGGTAGGCATGAGCTGAGTGTATGCTGATATTTTTTGGGGGGAAGATTGGAAACCGTTTATATTAGTGGCACATGGACATCTCTGTCCAAAAAGCATTTGAGGACAATCCATTGGACAGGTTTGAAAGTCTTCACTGCAGCTGCTGTACCCCAGAGAATTGTCAATATTGGTGTCTTCTCCGCACTTAGCACTTAAGTGTTTGCTTACATCAAATCAAAAAAGGCCTCTTCCAACGCTTGGATCATGTCTCCATATTTAATCCTCATCTGAGATCTAGGACCGACTTTATATTCTCTTGGCATCAGACCAAAAAAGATCTCTTCCAATGCTTGGATCATGCCTCCATGTTTGATTATCATCTGAGATCTGGGCCAACTTTATATTTTGTTGACATCAGACTAAAAAACATCTCTTCCAATGCTTGGATAATGCCTCCATGTTTGATCCTCATCTGAGATCTAGGAACAAATGTACATTCTGTTTGCATCAAACCAAGAAATATCTCTTCTAATGCTTGGTTTGTGTGTTCATGTCTAACCCTTATCATCTATGACCAACTTTATAATCTATAGACAGAAAAGTACAGAAGATCTGCCCTACACATCCACCAAGTGCTACAAACTGTACATTATGCTAAGCTTTGCATGCAACACATGCAATCACAAACCACATAAAAGAGCCATATATACCCATATGCTAGCATATATTTTAACAATCAATCAGAGCGCTTGGTTTGATTTAGGTTTCAAACAGGGCCGGCTCTACCACTAGGCGGAGTAGGCGGCCGCCTAGGGCGCACTGCCGCCTAGGGCGTCTGGCAGCTGTTGATCCGTCACTGGCTGCTCTGCATTGATTCATGTCATCAGAGAGGAGAGCCGCAGCTGGGAGCTACCTCGATCTGTGAAGTTGAGAATTGGAGAGGAGCAGCCCCCCCCCGGAGACCGCTCTGCCTCGATCATGTCAGTAAAGTGGAGAGGAGAGCTGCGGCTGGCAGCACCACCCCACCAGGTAAAGCTGCATTTGCTTGGCGCTGATAAGGCTGCATTTGATTGGCGTTGATCGGGCTGGGCAGAGCAAAGGGGGTGGAGTCAGGGGTGGAGCCAGGGGGCAAAATTAGGTTTTGCCTAGGGTGTCAAAAATTCTTACACCAGCCCTGGTTTCACACTATAAGACAATGGCAATTGTACAGTGGTAGCTACAAACACAATCTAATCTTTTTTTGAAATTTGCATATTTATAGATAATAAGGGAAGAGGGTCTTCATTGTTATAAGAGTAAAGAGTGAAATGCCAGTCTTTTTTTTTCTAATCCTGGATATAAAGATATGTCATATTTTTATTGATGTATTCCCACTGGGGAGACTTCTCCTCACCTCCTCTTGCATAAATACAACAGGAAATGGGAGCTTTATTCCCCTAGAATGAGAGCTCACCAGTAGAGGTGATTTTTCCTGGCATCCTACTCTGATGACAATAGTAAAAAATTAAATGTATTCTTGCTGTCTGTCCTGGTGGCACAGGCAGCATTAACAATCTGACAAATGATCTAATTCTTCTCTACTATATCCAGAACTGAAAACTAGAAAAACGAGTTCCCTTTTTAATAACTTTCTGTTTATATGTGCATCTAAATTAAACAACCATGCACTTACATTCGAAGTATGAATTTTTGATTGGCACTTACAAACAATTATTCTCCTTATGAAATTCTACATTAAATGCAGCTTTTTTCCAACTAAGTACAGCAGGAAAAGGCCTATGAGACAGTACTTCATGTTGCCCATAGCAAGGTGTCCTTTCAGGAAAGAATCTCATCTATATCACAGACAAAATGGACATTGGTTGTTGGCAAGACCAGCCGAGGCAGATTCAGAAGAGGCACATGTCTTGGGCGCGTGCTGAAGGGATACAGCATGCCCGTCTGCAGCACTATCCAGGACAGAGCTGTCAAACTGATTATTAAATACTATTATACAGGATTTATAAAGTGCCAACAGTTTGTGCATCACTTTATATTGTAAAGTGAGATAGTTCAGTTACAATACAATAAAACACAAGAGGATTCAGGGCCCTGCTCATAAAAGCTTATCCTCTAATAGGGTGGGGCAAATAGAACAAAAGGTAATACCTGTGGGGGATGAGCCGGTGGAAAAGTTAAAAGTTCAGTTGTGAATTGGAGGCAGGATAGGCTTCCCTGCAGAGATGAGCTTTCAGGGGTCGCCTACAGGTGGCCAGGGTAGGAGATTGAGGTAGAGAGTTCCAGAGGGTGGGAGAGGCTCTGGAGAAGTCCTGGACACGAGCATGGGAGGAGGAGGCAAGAGAGCTTGAGAGCAGGAGGTCTTGTGAGGAGGGTCTTGGGAGAACCCTTAGGGCTGCTAATGTGTGGAAACCTATATTTTTCTGCATTGGATAATGCTGGCGTGATGTGAAGTTTGGTGCAGTGCAGAATATACCGCACGTCTGCATTTTCCACAGTGCACTAGATGGCACCACGTCACTGCACTGCTTAACCACTTCAGATCCGCGCTATAGCCGATTAACAGCTACAGTGTGGGTCTACTTTGCCTGAGCGTGCCCGTGGGTCGGGCGGACTCAATGTCTGCCAGCGACCCGCAATCACCTAATAGGGAGCCAGAACAGGGAACCACTGATGTACACACGGTGGTTCCCCGTTCTGTGAGGGGGGACATAACAGATTTACTGATCCCTGTGATCGGGATCAGTTAGTTCTGTTATGTCCCTGCCTGCCCAGCCCCCATACAGTTAGAACACAATGAATGAACACAGTTAACCCCTTGATCGCCCCCTTAGTGTTAACCCCTTCTCTGCCAGTGACATTTATACAGTAATCAGTGGCTATTTTTAGCTCTGATCGCTGTATAAATGTCAATGGTCCCAAAAAAGTACCAAAATGTCTGGCATGTCCGCCGCAATGTCGCAGTTCCAATAAAAATCACAGATCTCCGCCATTACTAGTAAAAAAAAATAATAATAGTAAAAACGCCATAAATCAATTCCCATAGTTTGTAGATGCTATAACTTTTCGCAACCCAACCAATGAACGCCTATTGAGATTTTTTTTACCAAAAATATGTAGAAGAATATATATCGGCTGAAACTGATGATTAAATGTGTTTTTTTATAAACAAATGTTGTTCTTTTTTTCAAAGTTGTCTCTCTTTTTTTGTTTATAGCGAAAAAAATAAAAACCGCAGAAGTGCTCAAATATCACCAAAAGAAACCTCTATTTGTGGGGAAAAAAAAGAACGTCAATTTTGTTTGGGTACAATGTCGCACGACCGCGCAATTGTCAGTTAAAGCGACACAGTGCTGAAAACTGGCCTGGGCAGGAGGGGGTTTAAGTGCCCAGTATGCAAGTGGTTAAATAAAGTTACAAGAAAAAAAAGGAAGCAGTGTGATATGCTAAAACACATATCGCATTGCTCCCTTCTGCTGGTATGAACTAGGACTAAGGGAACCCTAATTTGCTTTCATTAACTCCTTCATTCCCTTCATTTTTATGCAGATTTTTTAGCATTTGCATGTAACCTTTTTTAAGTTTGTGTTAGTTCGTGTTTGTAGTGCCAAATAAAAAATGCATTGGACTAGAAACATGAGTCTAGTGCCTTTAAAAAAAAGGGCATGTCGCAGAATAAATATGTAGGTGACCCTAATCAGTTTTTAAGGAAAAATATTTGTTAAAGCCGTAATAAACGACATTTAAAAAACTGGTCCCTCAGCAGACCCGTGTGATAATGTGCTAGTATGCACCGCATACTAGCATATTAAGATAGACTTACCTAAAAAATGGTTCCCACCAGCAGTGCACTGTCACCATAGACAAGGAATCCATCTTCACACGATCTTCCTTCTGTGTTCGTGGGCTCCAGTTGTTTGAATGGCCGAGCCACGAAGACGTCAATCAAGTGCTTGCATGTGGGGGTCATGGCCGCGGCACAGCTCTCTCAATGGACGGCACGTTGTCCGTTGAGAGCATAGTGCACTTGCGCCGGTCATGTCGCCAGCTGCTACCCATGTAAATGTCTCCTACAGGGTGCACGTTTAGGAGATATTCACGTACCTATAGGTAAGACTTATAATAGGCTTACCTGTAGGTACAAGATAAAAAGCAGAGTTTACTACCACTTTTAATAAAATATTAGCTTTTTTTCTTTTTTTATTACTTCCTCTCACTTTCACTTTTTTTTGGTGTTTCTATATACACTATAGACATTCTCACCTTGGGTGCCGGCTGACCTTGTCCCGGCACTGGCTGTTGATATATAAAACTTGGAATATATATATGGAATTATTAAAATGATAAAAAAGCTGAACTTTGCTATATCAAGGCGACTTTTGGATATGATTTTGCTTTATCTGGTGTTGTTCAAGTTTAATAAACAAAGCCTATTAAAAGATTAACAAAACCAGACGACATAATGATTTAGTGGAACCTCCCTCAATAAGATGTACATGGAGTCAGGAGTGGGACTGGTCTCAGAAAAAATGAACTCCGGCTTGCAATTTGTCTGACTCAGGTTCAGAGCCATTCAGAAAATAAGGCCAGTAGGGTGCGAGGAGCAGAACAGCTAACTGGACAAGTTGGGAGCCATGGTGAAAATTAGCCCTTCTCAGTCAATAAAGTTGAGTCTCCTGAGAAAAGTATACCATTTATTACAGCTGTCAATTATAGTGCAGCTTTGCAGAGTTGGTGCCTTTCCGTCTGGACCTTGAAAGAACTATGTTGCCATATACTATAGTGGGCAACACTGTGTCTGGGTTAACAATGTGGTACCAGTACCAGCTTTGTTAGGTGAACAGTAATACACTTAAGACCAGAGGGATCCAGCACCCGTTCTCCCCCCTCCACCTTGGGCAAGGTTCAACAAGTCAAAAAGCATTATGACAGCTATTAATTTTCCTTTCAAGCCTTCCCCTGTTTCACATTTCGAAATCCTATTACTTTCTCCCCCTTCCCCACGCCTCCTCTGCCAATGAGGAGCAGGGTCCAGGGGTCCTGCCCTGCCGTGCTGATCCAGCGCTATAAATTATCCAAACTCGACCCCATAAAACTCCACCGAGCAAAGTGTTTATTTTGTGGTGTAAAACCCAGAGATTTGGGGTCATAAGGAAGAGAACATTTTAAGAATTCCTCCCCACCATTCCCTCACACCCAATTTTTTTCAAGAAAAGTCTGAGCTAGAAAATATATATTTATGGCTGGGCAGCTGTAAACTTAAAATCTACAGGTGACCCCTTGTTGCACTCAGAAATTAAATTAACTCATTCGGTGGCTTCAACTTACAACTGGCTCAACACGCACAGCATAAAGGTTGGTCCTATACAGTTCCTGAGCCCCTGCATCTCTACCTTTTTAATAATTTTCCATTGTCAAGAATTTATTACGATTTAAATTGGATTATTTAATTGCAGAGAGTCTTAAAGCTCCTTTCACACTAGCCAACTCCAAAGTTGTGTGATTTTCAGAGCAACTTTGGAGTCCGACCTTGATAAGACTTTAAAGCGACTTTGATAAGACTTTTAAACTGTCTGACATTGAAGTCGTGTTAAAGTTGGATCAAAGTAGTGCAGGAACCATTTCTGAAGTCACAGCAACTTGAGTAGTGTTAATTGGAATGGCTCTCATAGAGATACACTATATTACCTAAAGTATCGGGATGTCTGCCTTTAGAGGCACATGACCTCTAATGGCATCCCAGTCTTAGTCCATAGGCTTCAATATTGAGTTGGTCCACCCTTTGCAGCTATAACAGCTTCAACTCTTCTGGGAAGGCTGTCCACAAGGTTTAGGAGTGTGTCTATGGGAATGTTTGACCATTCTTCTAGAAGTGCATTTGTGAAGTCAGGCACTGATGTTGGACGAGAAGGCCTGGCTCGCAGTCTGCCCTCTAATTCACCTTAAAGGTGTTTTATCAGGTTGATGTCAGGACCCTGTACAGGCCAGTCAAGTCCCTCCACCCCAAACTCACTCATCCATGTCTTTATGGACCTTGCTTTGTGCACTGGTCTAAATCATTTGGTGGAGGGGGGATTATGGTGTGGGGTTATTTTTCAGGGGTTGGACTTGGCGCCTTAGTTCCAATGAAGGGAACTCTTAAGGTGGCAGAATACCAAGACATTTTGGACAATTTCATGCTCTCAACTTTGTGGGAACAGTTTGGGGATGGCCCCTTCCTATTCCAACATGACTGTGCACCAGTGCACAAAGCAAGATCCACAAAAACACGGATGAGTGAGTATGAGGTGGAGTCCTGACCTCAGCCCGATAGAACACCTTTGGGATGAATTAGAGCAGAGACTGCAAGCCAGGCCTTCTCTCCAACATCAGTGCCTGACCTCACAAATTGGTAGAATGGTCAAACTTTCCTATAGACACACTCCTAAACCTTGTGGACAGCCTTACCAGAAGAGTTGAAGCTGTTATAGCTGCAAAGGGTGGGCCAACTCAATACTGAACCCTATGAACTAAGACTGGGGTGCCAATAAAGTTCATGCATGTGTAAAGTCAGGTGTCACAATACTTTTGGTAATATAGTGTACATGGCATTTCACATGTACTGCGACTTGGGGTCTCACAAGTCAGATCCTAAGTCGTTAAAGGAGCCTTAGGGCACCTAAAGGCTTATTGTTTAATCAAATTCAACCAGGCCCAGCCAACGGGTGTATCAGACACACAGACGTGGCACTTGTTTGGTCAAGTGTCATATTTGTTACTATGTATTATAATGATTATTATTATTATCATACAGTATTTATTTAGCATCACCAATTTGTGCAGCACTTTAAAATATAAAGGGAGACAGTACAGTTATAATACAATTCAAGACAATTGGGTTAGGAAAGCCCTGCCTGTGAGAGCACACAATGTAGAGGGAATGGGTGAGATGAGTTGCTATTCCGCAGGGCAATGATAGCGATCAGGGCCTTTTTCTTCTCCTGCCCAGACAGCTGTTCCCACGGACCAGCAGGATCTGATTGGGTTGAATTCAGATGATCAGATGCACCTGTTTGCGAAATCATTCATGGGGAAATTGGTGAAAAGGGGGAAGGATTAATTGTCTATGTTCTAATGCTCCTCTAAAATAAGGGTGATCCTAGGGTATCTGTATGGTCAGGGATAACATACAATATTGATATGTATTTGCACATATCTGTCTTCTAAAAATATGTCTAAGTGTCCAAATCATCAAATTATGTCTATGGCCTGCTCTGTAAACTCATTTGGTGACCTTCAAATGGTATCCAGGAAACATTGCACTATGTTAAAGATACAAAGGGGTTAATTTACTAAAGGCAAATAGACTGTGCACTCTGCAAGTGTGCAATTGCTCCAAGGCTAAGTATATCAGGTAAAGCTTCACTTTACAAAGAATACCCAATCATGTGCTAGGAAAATTTATAAAAAATGCATTTTTTGCTTGCACATGATTGGATGATGGAAGTCAGCAGAGCTTCAGCTCATTTAATAAGCGCTGGAGCAACTGCTCTTGCAGAGTGCAACTGCGCTTTGCAAAGTGCACAGTCAGTCTAATTGCCCTTAGTAAATCAACCCCAAAGTATTACTAAAATCCTATTGCTTTTGGCAGGGATTGCAGTATCCATCAATCAGGAGCAGGAGGTGCTGGTAGACCTCCTAAGTTGTTGTGTATGTGGTGGAAAAATGACAGCCAATAGAGGTAGAAGGTAAAAGTACCAAAGGATGGTGAGGAGTGGAGGTGAGTGACCAGAAAGCAGTGTTAATTTTGGCAGCAAATTTCAATTTAGTTTTAGGCTGGGTTCATACCTATGCGAATTGGATGCGTCTTTCACCGCATCCAATTCGCATAGCAGGAGATTGTGATTGGCTCTCTATGGAGCGGTTTACACATCTCCGCAGCAGGTACGGTGCGGTTTGCACAAAGATGTCTTTTGGTCCGTCTCAGGTCCGAATTCAGACCAAAATTCAGGCTGAAATCGGAACCTGAACCTGTGAACCAGCATTCACCGGACCTCTGCTGGGAGCCGCAGCGGGCTCCAGTGTGAACCCAGCCTCAGTCTTATGCCCCGTACACACGGTTCGACGATCGCACGTACGACCGTGTCGAATCGTATGTTGGCTGTTGTACACATCATACGGCCGGGGAAAGAACGTTCAGGTGCATGTAATTAGCATCCAGCCATTCCTGACTTCGGAGCATGCGTGTTTTGCACAATACAACTTGTTGTACCAACTGCTCTGTACACATGATACAACGGTCGTATGAGAGCTTGTTGGTACGACCAAGTTTTCTAGTCTGCTCATACAACTCCCTTGTAC
>BLSH010224685.1:484373-513495 GCA_018402905.1 Glandirana rugosa
ATGACATACTTTATTAAAGTGTAGGAAAAACAGGGATCACCAAACGGGCATTCTCAAGTTTCCAGGCAGAAAGAATGGCATATATAATATAAAAGTGCATGCAGGGCACTGGGCAAACCACTAGGGACAAAAAGGATGTGAAATTATTTCATACAGTAACGTAATCTTACAGATTACAGTGTACTGTATGTTTGCTGTGTGTTTCACTTTTTGAATTTGCCGCCGGTCTCCGCCCCCGTGCGACACTCGCAGGGAACGGAGCCCGGCACACAGAGGCATCGGGCAGAGGACACAGCCCGCAGACACAGTGGGGGACATTGCTGGATCCAGGGGACAAGGTGAGTAATGCTGCCTGGATCCTGCAATGCGATCCCAAGTGTGGCTCGGGGTTACCGCTAATGGTACTGAAATTCCACCCCGAGCCACACTCGGGATTACCGCCAGGGAGGTTAATGTGGGCCGATGTAATCCCATAAGTGGGGACCTCTTTTTTGCACTATTCAAACAGAGATGATGGCCCATCTCTCTCCAACCATGTTCCCTCACCCCCGTTTATGCTGCTGGAAGGAGCCATCAGAAGATGGGGACACTGTAGTCATAAAGGGATGGACATGGTCAGCAACAATACTCAGGTAGGCCGTGGGGTTTAAATGATGCTCAGTTGGTACTAAGGGGCCCAAAGTGTGCCAAGAAAATATCCCCCACACCATTACACCACCACCACTAGCCTGAACCGGTGATACAAGGCAGGATGGATCCATGCTTTCATATTGTTTACGCCAAATTCTGACCATCTGAATGTTGCAGCTAAAATCGAGACTCAACAGACCAGGAAATGTTTCTCCAATCTTCTGTTGTCCAATTTTGGTGAGCCTGTGCGAATTGTAGCCTCAGTTTCCTGTTCTTAGCTGACAGGGGTGGCACCTAGTGTGGCCTTCTGCTGCTGTAGCCCATCTGCTTCAAGGTTTAATGTGTTGTGCATTCAGAGATGGAATTCTGCTTACCTTGGATGTAACGAGTGCTTATTTGAGTTACTGTTGCCTTTCTATCATCTCGAACCAGTCTGCTCATTCTCCTCTGACCTCTGACATCAACAAGGCATTTTCGTCCACACAACTGCCGCTCACTGGATATTTTCTCTTTTTCAGACCATTCTATGTAAACTCGAGAGATGGCTGTGTTTGAAAATCCCAGTAGATCAGCAGTTTTTGAAATACTCAGCCCGTCTGGCACCAACAACCATGCCACGTTCAAAGTCACTTAAATCTCCTTTCTTCCCCATTCTGATGCTCGGTTTGAACTCCAGCAAGTCATCATCACCACATCTAGATGCCTAAATGCATTGAGTTGCTGATTAGCTGATTAGCAATTTGTGTTACCAAGCAATTGAACAGGTGTTTACCTGGAGCTTTAAGGCTACTTTCACACTGAAGTGTTTTACAGACGCTATTTAGCTAAAAATAGTGTCTGTAAAGCGCCTCAACAATCCCCCCCAATCCACCCCAATGTGAAAGCCCTGAGTGCTTTCACACTGGGGCGGTGTGCTTGCGGGACGTTACAAAAAGTCCTGCAAGCAGCATCTTTGGGGCGTTGAGGGGAGCGGTAATATACCGCTCCTCTACCGCCCCTGCCATTGAAATGAATGGCAAGCGCTTCCGAAGCGGCTGCACACCGCCTCGATAGTGCTGAGCGCCGGCACTTTTAACCCCTTGTGGGGGGTTAAAAGCGCGGCGTTCCCACCCGCATAGCGGAGCCCTATCCCTGGTAAAACTGCGGGGTTTTACCGCAACCGCGGCTGCCGCTCAGTGTGAAAGTAGCCTAAAGTAAAGTAGAGGTTCATTTTAAGGATTCCCCTGCCTTTTCTAAGTGACTTCTATACAACAGAAATAAATGGAGAGGACGAGAAGGCAATACAATCTTTAGCGCTCCATAAACTTGTATCTTTTTAATATTTTTAGTTGGCCACTAAAAGTTATCACTTTAACAACATTGTTTGCCATTTCTACCCTAAACTTTTTAGCAGCACAAATGCCCCGTATTACGTTTTATAGTCTATTTGCTGAAACTTGTCTATACACCGCATGTGGGTTCTCTCTGTGTAAATGTTTCAATTAAACTCCCACCTTTCATCAAAGTGAAGGCAGCACAATGCCTGCTGTGGGATTCTGGCCTGTGAAAGTACCCCCTACTGTAGATTATAAGAATATTAACAGTCACCAGGGTGTACAAAGGCACAAGACCCCAGCAAAACATCAGAAATCTTTTTAATGTCCAGCGGGAGTTTGTTGTTCTTTATATTTATCAGCACACTGCTTTTAGGTTGTAATCCTCTGAGCAGAAGGCACTTTCACCTACTCTACTTTTTAGCCATTATGATAAGGATTTGTCTATTAACCACTTAAGGACCGGAAGGATTTCCCACCTTAGGACCAGAGCAATTTTTGTGATTCGGCACTGCATCGCTTTAACTGACAATTGCGCGGTCGTGCAACGTTGTACCCAAACGAAATTTGCGTCCTTTTTTCCAACACAAATAGAGCTTTCTTTTGGTGGTATTTGATCACCGATATAAACAAAAAAAGAGCAGCAATTTTGCAAAAAAAAAAAAAACAATATTTCTTACTCTTTGCTAAAATACATATCCAAAAAAAACCCATAAAAAAACGGATTTATTCATCGGTTTTGGCCAATTTATATTCTTCCTCATATTTTTGGTAAAAAAAAAATTGCAATCAGCGTTTATTGATTAGTTTGCTCAAAAGTTGCCACATTTACAAACCATGAGAATTAATTTCTGGCATTTTTACAATTTTTTTTGACTAGTAATGGTGGCGATCTGCGATTTTTATTGGCACTGCGATACTGGGACGGACATGTCGGACATTTTTGACACTTTTTTTGCGACCAATGACATTTATACAGTGATCAGAAATTTAAATATCCACTGATTACTGTATAAATGTCACTGGCAGGGAAGGGGTTAACCTGCAGGGGGCGCTCTAGGGGTTAACTGTGTTCCCTGTGTGTGTTCTAACTGTGAGGGGGCTGGGCTACCAGAGATCTAACTGATCCCGAGTACAGGGATCAGTATATCTCTGACATGCCGCCTGTCAGAACGGGGAACCGCTGTGTTTACACCTTTCTGGCTCTGTCACAGGGCATCGCGAGTCGCCGGCGGACATCGAGCATGCGCCCCCTAGGCGTTGTGCATGTGAGTGACGACTATACGCGGCGATTTGCGGGACAGAGCCACGCTGTCGCTGCTTATAGTCGCTACGCTGTCGGCAAGCGGTTAAAGAGGAACTCCAATTTGATAAAAGAAACGGATACCGTACAATGAGGAGTGAAATCACTTGCCATCAACATTTTTACATCCTTTCTTTGCAGCAGTAAAGCAGCGAGGATTGAATAAGAATTGCTGATTTGTTGACGCTTTATTCACCTAAATACGTGCTGTACTAAAGAAGTTCAGGAATCCAGAATATCGAGATTCATGAAGGCAAAGCCAGCCACTCCAAAGTTTTTTGGTCTGGTTTAGGTGCAAATTCAGGGGCGGAGAACAGAAAATCACAGGACACCGGACTGCAAAGCGCAGCAGCAAATATGTGAACCCAGCCTTAGGGATGATGCCTGCAAAGCATAAAAAGCACAGCACATGCATTCCAGGCTTTTCATAGCTATTTTTTTGTGAGCGGTCAACTTAAGAAACCCAAAACCTTTATTAACAAAAGATAACGTTTACAAAACACATTACAAACATAGCCTAACGCATGACTTATTTTACCAAAATAAGTTGGTATTTATTTATGTTGTGCTTTTCTCTTTGGGGACTCAGCCCCGGTTCACACTATTGCAATGCGGGAACCAGCGCGATTCCAGTGCCGGTGCATCGTCATTTATTGTTAACCCCACAAAAATGGAAACCGGAAGTGACGTTCCCTCGCCGCCATGTTGCTACACCCGCACTAGTCCACACTAAGGATACAGAGAGAAGAAGGCCAGCGGACATCTTTTTACACCCACCGTAGTTTTTAATTTCACACTTATTTTTAACAGTAAACAGAGCTTACATACTGAAATATAGTATATAGAAATACGCGACACTGTTTTGATGTTGAATTTTAAAAGCAGAGGCAAGCCTGACAATCTCGCTGCTTTGCAAATGTCACACAACACCGCTACTTTTAAAATGTAACATCAAAACAGTGTCACGTATTTCTATATACTGTATTTCAGTATGTAAGCTCCGTTTACTGTTAAAAATAAGTGAGAAATGAAAAACTCCGCTGGGTGTACAAAGATGTCCGCTTGCCGCCTTCTGTCTGTATCTTTACTGCGGACGACTGCGGGTGTAGCAACATGGAGGCGAAGAAATGTCATTTCTGGTTTCCATTTTTGTGGGGTTATCAATAAATGACGCTATACCGGTTCCCCCATCACATCTCCCTCACAGGCAGTTCACGCTGCCCTCTACAAACTGCTGCGGGTGACAATACAGAGTTAATGACCCCCCAGATCGGTTTGCAGGTTGCAGTGCAAATTATGAATTCGGACAGGAATCGGATTGCATGGGTGTGAACACCCATGCAATCCGATTCCAGTGCGGGGAAAAAAAGGTTCCTGCAGCATTTTCGTGCAAATGCAAAGTGAGTTCAGCCATACAAACTGTATGGCTGAATTTGCATCGGACAGACATCGCATGTGATCTGCACAGCAATGCGGTGCGAATCGCATGCAATGTCTGTGTTCACAATAGTGTGAACCCAGGCTCAAAGTACTGTTGGGGCAGATAGAAGGTGAAGCAGTCCTTTGGCCTCCATCAGCTGCATACAGAAGGCCTTAAATAACAATTTAAATATGATGAAAGACTAACAATCATTTAAAACCTTTTTTCTATTTCAATTATTTTTATTGAGCTTAGTAAAGAAATGATACATAATTTTGTCACTTGTGAGTTGCAATGTAGTTTTGTTCTTGGGGTAAGTTTTCCATTAAGGCCCAGTTCACACAGGGACGACTTATGTCCCCCAAGTCGCCCTAAGTCGCTTGACATCTGAAATCCCATTGACGTGAATGGGAGCCGTCTTAATGTATACTACTGAAGTGTTCCTGGTTCCTGTACTACTTCAAGGCGACTTTTATCTGACTTGTGCCCATAAAATTCAATGGAAGTCGCCTCCAAATTGGATCTCCCATCTATATTGAAGCGACTTTACAGGAAAAAGAAAATAATTTACACAGTTACTCCCCCCGAATTACCCAGGCAACCCCCTCCCTCCCTTCCCTGATTAGCCACAGGCAAAGTCGCCTGGCATGGAGTTGCATTGTAAGTTGCCCAAAGTCGCCTTGAAGTCACGTTGTAAATTGCCTAGCAAAGTCGCACCGAAGTTGGATCACGCCTGTGTGAATGCAGGCTCAGCCACCATGCTCTCTGTTGTTTTCATAATTATTACATACATATTTACATACAGTACCTCTACAAAAAGAGCAGGGTGTTGGGCTGCCAAGAAATTTTTTCTATATGCTGACCAGGCACATATTTTGAACATATAATCCTTTTTTTTTTTTTTAATTCTTTTTTTTAGAACTGTTCATTTTCTTCCCCCAAAACTGCATGGTAGAATTGCAAAGACTCTATAGACTCTATGGGGTTGATTTACTAAATGCAAAAAGACTGTGCACTTTGCAAAGTGCAGTTGCTCCAAAGCTTAATAAATGAGGTAAAGCCTCACTTTGCAAATAATAACCAATCACAAGCAAGAAAAAATAAAAAAAATAAAAACTTTTTTTTGCACATGATTGGATGCTGGAAGTCAGCAGAGCTTCTGCTCATTTACTAAGCTCTGGAGAAACTGCTATTGCACTTTGCAAAACGCACAGTGTATTTGCCTTTAATAAATCTTCTATGATCCCCGGTGAGCAGGCGGATGGCAGGTCTGTGTCTGCTCCGCTGATGCAGAACGGACACAGCCCGCTGTCATCTATGGCCTGTCAGATGGAAACGGACCGCCTGTACGTTTCCATCCAACTGTCATCTAATCCGATCCACCAGATGGATGGGGAACGGACTCCCATCCATCTGTTTTTAGTGGGCAGGATCTGATCGGATGTTGGCGGGTGTCAAGACAGATCGCTGTTGACATCCATCACTCCATAGAAAGCAATGGATGGTCCGATCGAGTCCACCTAAAAAAGTTAAAGACGGACCTAAACAGTCAGTCCGTGTGAAAGGAGGGGTAAAGAGGCAGATCGACTAGATGTACGGACTAAAGCTGTCCATATCCAATTTAAGGGGTGAAGGTGCCTACATTTATATTTTTGATCAGATATTGCAATATAGTGTTTGTGAGACAGTCAACAGTAAATGGCTTCAAACATGCTTGGGATAAACATAAATCTATAGTCAGACAACAAGGTTAATGTGAAAAAAACCAAAAAATAAAAAATAAAAAAATTAAAATAAAAAGGGGCAGACTCGATGGACTACTCAATCTTTTTCTGCCGTCACTTTTCTATGTTTCTGTCTTACAAAGTGTTTTCACAATAAAGTGCATTACGTGGATCTTTATAGTAACCGTCTATTTTCAGCAGGTTTTTCATAAAATGGAACTTCACCCCAAAGGGGAAGTTCCGCTTTATGCCCTCCTCTTCTGTTATTGCCACTTGTTTGGAGAAGGGGGAAGAGGTACCTGGTTTTGGTAGGTACCCACTCCCAGTTCCAATGGGCTCACCACAAGTTCTCTCCCCGCCTGCAACATATCACAAGTCCCATAAGGCTGCGGGACCATTCACAAAGCGCAACGCGGTTTACATATGCGCAGTGGACAGCCAGCTATGAAGCCACAAGGAGTGACAGCTGGTTGCCCATAGTAAACATGCTGGGGACCCCGAAGACCAGCGAAAAAGTGGTTCTAGACAGATGAGCATTCTTTTATTAAAAGTCAGCAGCTACTGTATTTGTAGCTGCTGAATTTAATTTTTTTATCCAAGAGCCTGAAGAACCTCATTAACCTCTGTAGCATTTTTGTGAAGGAGATTATTTGGTTACAAGACCTGCACCAATATTACTCGGCGAGTCAGCCAACTTCAGTATAAATTTTCCCTTTTTATTAAAATGTTTTGATAATTGAGCTGTCCATACTCTTTTCAAATTTCAACCGGTTCCTTGTGATTTGGCTGAAACTTGCTTAGTGGGTGGCCCTGTTGGCACCCTCCTGCCTAACGTCCTTGGATTGAAAAATCGAAGAAGCAGGGTGGTAAATTGTTGGCCGATTCCAGCAGATTTGGACACAATTCAAGCAGTGTATGGCTAGCCTTACTTTAACCCTCAGACATTCTCGTTGTTCTGCAGAACACGGAGGGACATATCTATGAAGTCTAAACAAATAATATAATCTGCTGGATACTGCACAGCGAATTCCAATTACCATGACACTTCTCTTATCTGTGGCCCCATGGCTCACACACTTGCTTCCTCAGTGTTAATTCCTGGGGAATATCATTGTTTTTGTTTTAGCTTATTTTTTCAGTTTCCCCTATTTGTCCTGTTTGTACAAAGTATTAGCGGAGGTCAGTCAGGGGTCAAGAAAGATTCTGCACCTTCTCCCATATCCCTTTCCTCAATGAGCTTCCAGATCTTATCTACCCTAAGGAGCAAGCTCTGGGACAATGCTGTTCACCTCTGCTGGGACAACAGGTCTTTGAAAGCTGCCCCCCAGGAGGCACAAACTGCCCTCAAACACTGATGGCAGATAAGGCCACACATGGTCTCATTACTCTCCATTTGTCTCACACTCTTCAGAGTTTGATGAATCAGTCACACGGAGGTGACACTTAATGATGTTCTACATAGAAATGTTCTTTCTCTAATTACTTGTTGCTTCCAAGTTTCTTTTATCCATGATCTCAGTTTGTAGGGATCTATTTTGCTTCCAGTTATAGCTGCTTTGCGGGTCTTGGATGGATCAGGGTTCCATGCTACATGGATGTCAGGTATAGGTCACAAAGGCTTGAAGAGGAAGTCCGGACAAAACTATTTTTCATTTCCAATAGTTTTATTGAAAGTTTTGAAGAAATAAAAAAGACATAATGCCATTATAAGGTATTGCTTAAGTGGGCTCAATTTATTTGGGCACACTTGCATGGGCATGTGGCAGCTTTCAAGTAAATAAAAACAATCTCCAGCGCCAACCCTGTGCAAATCAAACAATAAATGTGCGAAAATTGTCCATAAAGTGTCCACAGATAAATATTGCATGAACTCAAACCGTCCTTTTAGTAGAAGTGATAAAGTGACAAAAGTGCTCTTCAGTGCTTCATTTAACTTGTGCAAAAAAGTGCCAAGTGCCCAGGACCCCTCTCATGTCCTCACAAGATTATAAAAGGGTCTCATTGCTGGTGCGACTTCCTTTTGGGATCATCAAGCAAAAAGCTATCCACCCTCCTGCCTCTCGCCAGCACTTGTTTGTTGTTTTCATCCAAGGAAGCTGCCATCTTGGCCTCTGTTTAATGTACAACTGCCATGGTGCTGCACATGTGAGCAGCTATGACACCAGCCATTGGATGGTTTGACAGTTTGGTTTAGAAGACAACCAATGGGAGTGTTACATTTCCGGCACGTGCCGGAAATGGAACTGTTTTTTAAACTGTTAAATGGATGGGTTTACTACCGCTTTAACCAAGTCAAATGGTGTCATGGTCAACCCTTAGGATCTGGCTATGGCTATTTTGTCTGTACACAAAAATAAAAGTAATTAGTTTTCTCAGGGATTTCGGGACATTCTCCACCGGGCTGCACAGCAACATCTATTTGGGGGATTTTTCCAAGTTAACATGGGTGAGGCTAGGAAGTAGGTGAAATTATACATGCGAATCCAAAAGTGCCTCACCCTTGGACATTGCCACCACATATAAAATACTGTCCCCTTGTGTCCACAGCCTCTAAAACAAAGCCCCTGGGACATAAGAAGCAATCCTGGCTGAAACCATGGCAAAAATATTTTTCTAGTTACAATTAGAGCACGGAAGAGTTAGATTTTAGTTGCTGTCTATATCTCCATTGCAGAGATTTCTACTCACTTCCTGTCCTACAGACACAATGATAAGTGAGGGGAAAGCATCCCAGATTTAGAAACAATTCCACCTCTGAGATCTGTCATTGGAACCAGTTGTACTCTTTGGGAGATGTTGCCTTCTGGCTACAACTATACAAATTTAAATTGATTGTAAAGGTTACTTTTTTAAAAAATAACAAACACGTCATACTTACCTACCCTGTACATGCACAGAGCAGCTCCAATCCTCCTTTTCTGGGGTGTCCTGGTGGCGCTCCTCTTCTTCATCGGGTGCCCCCACGGAGAGTCGCTTTTCATGGGGGCACCCGTGCGAGCGCACTCTCGAGTCCCGCTGCTGCGTCCATTGACATAGACAGCAGGAATCGGCCCGCCCCCCGATTCCGTGTCACTGGATTTGATTGACAGCAGCAGGAGTCAATGGCTTCTGCTGCTATCAATCAATCCAATGAGGACCCAAGACAGCGGCTGGAGCCGCTGGGCTTGTGCTTGTCGCTGGAACGACTGGGTTCAGGTAAGAATAGGGGGGGTCTGGGGGGGGGGGTGGCAGCTGAAGCATAGGAGGTTTTTCACCTCAATACATAGAATGCATTAAGGTGTAAAACCATGAGACTTTACAACCCCTTTAAGGTTCTCCACTTTTTTTATCAAGGTAGCCACTGTCATTAGGGCAGAAAGTGAGAGTGACATATACACTACACAACTGCCTAGGGTGTCATACCTTATGTAGCAATAAAAAAACATAGATAGGTTTTATATGTAGCACCCCTATTACACTGGGGTGGCTGAAGAAAACCCCAGGTGGTTTAGCATTTCAACAGTCAAGGCACAATCCTTGACTTATTGTGGGGATGAAAAAAATAAATTGGATACGTTAATTTAGCCTAAACATCTCTGAAGAAAGGGTTAAGGCACAGGATACCCAAAAATACAGCTCCAGACTTCTCTTCTAGTAAAGTTGGTAGTTGGCCCTTTAAGAGCAGCCAAGCAGAAACCACATGAGCAGCGAGAACGTCTTGCAATGCCCATCAACAACAGTTTGTACCCAGCTCTCCAGGACACTTAAGCCTCCTACTAAGATGTTCCATACAGGCAGCCATCTTCCTGCTCCACTCCCTTTTGGTGTTCGCTTCAGCGGGACAGCCAAAAATCCCTCAGGCCCCAGGAGACAGGACAACTTCTGATTCCTTAGGCCCAGGCTTAGGCTCTTCTCCCCTCCCCAGGCAGCAGGGCTGGCAGACAGAAGGCCTCCACTCTTTTTACACTGGGATCTTCTCCAGGCCAAGTATAGGAGGCAAAGACCTCCTCTCCTTCCAGGATCCTAGGAGGCAAAGACATTTTTAGTAGCTCAACCCAAATATGTAACATCTTCCCAGACTACTGGCAATGACCCTTCTAGTTACTGGCCAGACAGAAATTAATATTCATTATTCTCCTTGCTCTCTTTACTGGGGAACGCTCTCCTGCAACAGCCAGAAGCAAACAATATTCCTAACTTAGGGGAAACCCAACAAACACAGAACCAATAACATTCAGAGCTCAGGCTTACTATTGTCTAGCTGCCTACTAAATTTGCATCAAGGGCACTTCTACTTACGGCAGGGTCCCTACATCAATATTACCCACTCTACCCAAAACTAGTAATAAGTTTGAGCTAGAGTTTCCCTTTAAAGCCCGACCCCGGCCTATTTTTAGTTTTGGATAAAGCAGTGATAGTGCCAGGTTTTAAGTGCTGTGTCCTTGTTGGGAAAACCTTTCTCACTTTCTGTCTACAGGGCCATACTTATACTGGCTTCCTTCTAAGCTGTTTTGTGCTTTTCCACTCCTATCCCAGTTGATTGCCCAGCCTATACTGGCTATACATGGAGAAAATTTCCTGACAAACCAGATGAAATTTGTACCACGAGTAGTCCTTCCAACCTTCCCATCCAACTTCCTTTGATCTGAAAATCGAAGGAGCTGAGAATGAACTTGTAGGCCAAACAGCAGCTTCATGCAATCAGACGCAGCCACTGTTTGGGTATTCTGACAGCCAAGGGTACCAGCTGTCAGAATACAATAGCTGACGTGGGAGATTCATCCCCCCGCAGTGTTTTGCAATGGGGGGGGGGGGGATAGATGGATTTCTGTCGTTCAGCAGGGCTGTACAAGAGTATTCTACCGATTTCCCCATTCACGCTAAACAGTGTAAAGCCCTGCCTTCATTATCATTACAGTGTATGGCCAGCTTTTATACCCCATTAATGAGGTCATATGTCTTAGGCCCCATGCCCACATGCGAATGGGGCCTGTGTGTAGTTACATGCGGGAACCCCATCAGGGATTCCCAGTGATTAGCTGCAGGGCAAAGCCTCACTGAAAGCAATGCGAGGCTGCTAGCTTCTGCAGCACTGGCTGCTCATATGTAATCACTCAAGGAGCGATTACCTGCAAATGATTGGCCCCTTACTTTCAATGGGGCTTCTGCCTGCCGCTAGTTACGGGAACTTCCAGTGGGGGTTCCTGCATGTAATCGCACACACATTCATTTGCAAGTGTGAATGGAGCCTTAAGCACACAAGACATGCCGAAGCTTGGAGTGGAGTGCCAGAAAGATCGATGTTGGTACACCTTGAGCGAAAAACTAGAAAAAGGAGGGTAAACCATATCCCTATTCTGTTATTCATTTCTTTCTTGGTATATGAGCTACAATGAGTTACCTGTAACCACACAGTATATTTCACAAACATAAATGTACAAACTGTGCAGTGGCAGCAACAATGAGGAATGGGCTGGATGGCACAGCAGCGGTCTGTAACCTTTTTTATACAAGGGAATATGTTTCTGACAGTTAGCAACATTATGTGTAGGTGGCTGTGTGCCACCCCAAACAGCTGTGGTGCTCTAGGCCACAGCCTGTGTTGGATGTTCAGGTTTCCTATATAGTGACACTAGGTCACAGACTGTCATACAGGACATCACTGAGACAGGAAGCTAGGGGGAATCTCCCCAAGCAAGGTTTTTGCCCTTCACCACTCTTTAAGGTTTTAACTGGAGTTGGATTGTAAAGTCTCATAGGTTTTCACCTTAAAGCGGTTGTCTACCAAATTTTTGTACTTTTACCTACAGGTAAGCCTATAATAAGGCTTACTTGTAGGTAAAATGAATATCCCCTAAACCTGTACGGTTTAGGAGATATTCCCTCTCCAAGATGCTGCGGCGTTACGGCGCATGCGCCGTGTATGTCCCGGCAAAGGCCTGGCAATAGGGAAGACAGGTCCCGCACGGGAGTTACTTCTCGTGGCTCCAGCCAGTCACAGCGCCAGAACCGCGTACCCGGAAGCAAGAGCCGAGGGAAGATGTCCGCTCCCTCAGAGCAGCAGCCTGGTCAGATCTTCATTTCAAGGTAAGTATTTCATAATGAGCTAGTATGCAGTGCATACTAGCTCATCATGCTATTGTCTTGCAGGCTTTTCTTTTTTTTTTTTAAATGGGTAGACAACCGCTTTAATACAGTCTATGCATTAAGGTGAAAAACCTTCTTTGCTGCAGCTGCCCCCAGAGCCCCCCTTTTTCTTACCTCAGCCCATTGGTTCCAGCGATGTGCATGAGCCCACTGGCTCCAGCCGCTGTTTCTGTCCTCATCAGATAGATTGATAGCCGCTGCTGTCAATCAATTCCAGTGACACGAGAGCCGGGGGCGGGGCCAAGTCCTGCTGTCTGTGTCAATGGTCGCAGCAGCGGGACTCGGGAGCGCGCCCGCATGGGTGCCCCTGTGGAAAGTGGCTCTCCGTGGGGGCACCAGATGAATGGGAGCAGCCAGAAACCCCTGAAGAGGGAGATCGGGGCTGCTCTATACAAAACCCTTGCACAGAGCAGGTAAGTATAAAAAAAATGTAAACCTTTACAACCCTTTTAAGCTAAAAATGTACCATACACTTCAGAGGACATTCAGAGGTGCAGGCATGATACAACCAACTGAAGATGTCTTTCTGTCCATATGGTCAGCATTTATATTTATGCTATAAAGCGAGAAGGAAGAGGCTAATGTAGCCACATCACACTGCCAGTTGTGGCTACATTAGCCTTTTCCTGTCACTGGATTTGATTGACAGCAGCGGCTATCAATCTATCTAATGAGGATAGAGACAGCGGCTGGGAGGGAGTGTCATTTCAATATATTATAAAGCTTCCTGCATGCAAAACTGACATTTTATGTTTCTCAAGGTGGTGAGATATTCCAACCAGAATTCGTGGTTCTACTTAAAGTGATTGTAAAGCTCAGGCATGAAATCTGAACAAAGCACACATTTCTACAGTTTTTACTTGCCCTTCTCATGAACACTAAAACCTCGTACACATGCGCAGATTGTTGGCCAACTGAACGTCCAACTTTTGTCCAAACTGGCTGTTGGCGGTTTCGTCTAGCATACTGACGGTAGTCCAGTAATCGGTCAACAAAGCGGAACGTAGTGACGTGTAACGAGTGTATAGCAAGGAAGTTCAGGTGAATGTGATTTGTGAATTAGGAACACAGGCAGTGCTGACAGGGGAGTCAGCTTCCCCCAGACAGTGATTACGCTAGCAGCTATAACAGCCACTTGCGATAACCGCAAGCAAATCCAGCAGGCTCGTTGTACCCAAGTTGATCTTTCAACTTGGTATATTCAGCCTGCCCATTAACAATTCGAACCATGAATGGCCAGCCTTAGTCTGTGAAAAATCATTTTTATCTCTTAGTTTTACAAGGATGTACAGGACATTTGGCTGCAGATAACCAGGTACAACCTATGTAGGAGGATTAGTTTCACCTGTGTATCACCTGAGGCCAGTCACTTCACTGGGTATATGTAAGGCCTTATGTACACTGCTGCTAGTAAAACGGATGTTTAGGGGCAGTTGGGCATTTTTTTCAGCTGCCCCTGAACTCTCCTCTATGTTATCTTATCAGTACACAGGGTCGGTTAAAGTAATTTCTAGGCAATTGAGTTTAGAAGCAAAAAAATAAGTTTGAGACGAATGTTTAAAAGGCATTTGAAACGCCAAATGCCTGTAACAGCTTGTAAACGCGCCTAAACGCGGTAACTCGCGTCTAGGAGTGTTTCGTTTACAGAAAAAATACACTCCTAGTCGCAAATGCAGCATTTAAACGCGGCTAAACTGACGTTTTTAAAGGTTGGTTTCTAGCTGTCGAGTTCGATCGTTCAGGAGAGGTTGTCAAATGTCCCGTGTACATTAAGCCTAAGGGTTTACATCCACTTACCTTTCACAGAAATGTCAAGAGATACACTGAAATATAATAAGAAAAACCCCTTTGTTTGGGACTTTAAAGGTAGCGAAACAGCACAATGTTTAAAAGTTAAAAATTTTATTAATACAAATAGATAAAAAAGGGTGTTGAAACCCTTAAACATGTAACTGATGTCAGATAGTAAATCTATGCTTACAGAAACATATATTGTCAATATACATATCTATATATAGTATTGTTGTTACAGTCTGCAGTCCAACAAGTGGAGAAAATCCCGACACGTTTCAGGTCCAAGCCTTTCATCAGGGGCTTTATGCAGAAAGTTAAATAGCTGCTTAGCAACAAGTTTGTCTATTATGTATGAATTTCACGCAGGCTTGTGTATGATTTGTGCAATTTTGTTCCTTGTATTGGCCAACGGGGTGATATGACAACACTGCCAAGGTGCTAATGCGATGGAGGGACTGGATGAGACAGATTTAGATGGACAGTGCCTGCTGTGCAAAATATCTTATTGACCCTCAATCACATTTATTTTGAGTCCATCATATTTAAACCATGGTTTATAGTAGAGCTGCTGTTCCTGTAGCACACTGGGGTGTATGGCGACAACAGCCCGACCAGAATCTTGCCCAAGATAATGGGGTCTCAGGGGCAGCGGCCACTCTGTGAGGCTGCGGGATCTGCCGCAAGCTCGGGATACCTGTTTGGTGACTATAGGGTCCTCACACCAGTCCGCTCCGGCAATGTGTTACGCTGAAAATCGTATTTGGTACTTTTCAAACATTTGTGTCTCAGTGAGTGTTGGTGTGTTTTTGTATTATATTTGGACACCCTAGGCATTGGTGTCACCTTTTTCTGATATCATTTTTGGGTAGACATGACCTTTAGGCGCTATATTCAGGGAAAAGTAAGTTAGAATGCTCATAGACTACAGAAGGTGGTTTAGCAGACATGAATGATCCAACCAATCTTAAGGTAGAAAATCTTCTGATTGTTGCAGAGCAAACTATGAATTTGTAAGGTCAGTTCAGTCGACCTAGCAGGTTTTTATGTCAATAGAAAGGGGAAGGCGGGGAGGGGAACTGCGCAGACAGGTTTGTCTCAGGTGATAGCAATAGCTTTTGGGGACAGGTTTACTAACTTACCACATCAATGGGCCCTTCCCTCTCCTCGCGAGCTGTTGGCCAGTGGGAGCCTGCTTGTAAGCACAGACATGATCAAATTGTTGGACAATCCAGCAATTCGGTCATCTCATGTCTACTGTCCGCTTCACTAAACAGACATCGCGGAGCATGTGGACATGTACCTAGGGGCAGAAGGCAAGAGGTGTGTACACTCGGGGTCCCAATACTGGCTATGGTCCAGCTGAGGGCAGCTTATGGTCAGCAAGCTGCTGTCCCCAGAACTGAGCTACAACTTGTAAGGCAGAAGAGAACTTCATAAGGCCTTTAGGATGGTCAAACACCACTGAAGACCAAATTTGGTAGAATTAGGCTTCATGTACACTACAGCTTCCAAACTTGAGTGTAGGAGCTTTTGACGTTTTGTTGCCAACGCACATAAATGAAATTCCATAAAAATTTACTAAAGGCAACTCCACTTTGCACTACTTGCAGTGCATTTGGAGGTGCAGTCGCTGTCGATATGAGGGGGACATGCAAGGAAAATAAAAAACAGCATTTTTGCTTGCAGGTGATTGGATGATACAATCAGCAGAGCTTCCCCTGATTTCAGATCTTGCCCTCAGATCTACAGTGACTGCACTTCCAAGTGCACTTGCAATGCACCTGTGGTGCACTTGTAGTGCAAAGTGGATTTGCCTTTAGTAAATCAACCCCTATGTGTCAATGTACACATAGATTTTAGCAGAGTTTAGGAGCTACTGCAGTTAGGGGAGCGTCAACCTCTCACTCCTGAACATAGAAGAATCTTGTTCAGGACAGGAACTTTTGACCGTGATTTTGCTGCAAGTTTGCTGCGTATTGCGTTTTCCCGCAGCCAGTGGCCAAAGTAGGCTATGTGTACATAAACCCTTAACCGGTTCCCGACTGCGCACCGTGTTTTCACGGCGGCAGTCGGGGAGCCCTGCACGAATCGCCGTAAATAAGTGGCGATTCGCATTTGGCCACCAGGGGGCGCGCACACCCGCCGCACTCCTGGGGAGTGTGCCCGCGGCTTGGGCGGACCCGATGTCCGCCGGCGAGCCGCGATAAGCGGCTACAGGGAAAAGAACGGGGAACCGCCGATGTAAACACGGCGGTTCCCCGCCCTGTCAGTGGGGCATGAGAGATCTACTGATCCCTGTCACTGGGATCAGTTAGATCTCTCATGCCCATGTTAGCCCAACCCCCCCACAGTTAGAACACACCCAGGGAACACACTTAACCCCTTCACTACACCCTGCAGGTTAACCCCTCACTGCCAATGACATTTATACAGTAATCAGTGGACATTTAAATTTCTGATCGCTGAATAAATGTCATTGGTCCCAAAAAAGTGTCAAAATGTTCCGACATGTCCGCTGCAATATCGCATTACCGCTAAAAATCGCAGATCGCCGCCATTATTAGTAAAAAAAAACCAAAAAAAAAAACCCCAGAAATGAATTCTCATCATCCGTAAACGCGGCCACTTTTGCGCAAACCAATCAATAAACACCAATTGCGATTTTTTTATCGCAAATATGAGGAATTATATAAATCGGCCAAAAACGGTGAAAAAAAATGTTTTTTTATATTTTTTTTTTGGATTTGAATTTTAGCAAAAAAGTAAGAAATTTGAGTTTTTTTGCAAAATGGTCGCTCTTCTTTTGTTTATAGCGGCGATAAGAAATGACGCAGAGGCGATCAAATACCACCAAAAGAAAGCTCTATTTGTGGGAAAAAAAGGACGCAAATTTTGTTTGGGTACAACGTCGCACGACCGCGCAATTGTCAGTTAAAGCGACGCAGCGCCGAATCGCAAAAAGTGCTCTGGTCCTAAAGTGCAAAATTCTTCCGGGGCTGAAGTGGTTAAGCTGGTCATATACTGTCCTGATAAACTGACCAAACTGTGCTTTGTGAGTGGCCTTGTTCGCCCCCTCCCACTCGACACCCTTCAATTAAAAAAAACTGAATGAGCTGGGCAGAAAATTTTCAAATAGCGGCTGCATCCAATCAGATGCCGCCATTGTTCGGGTATTCTGACAACCGCTCGTGCTGACTGTCAAAACACAGTCAGGGCTGGTGCAAAGATTTTTGACACCCTAGGCCTAGGCGAAACTTAATTTTGCCGCCCCCCCTATTGGCTCCACCCCTAACTTCACCCTCTTTGCCCTACCCATGTGACAGGAAGCGGCGCTATACAGGGAGCATCGGCTCTGCTTACTCTAGCGCTGGCTCCAGTGCTGTGCTGCACCTCTAATTACACTACCGGTCAGAAGGAGAAGCTTCCTGAGACTAAGTTAGTTACATGCTGCTGCCTGCAGAGCAGATGCAGAGGGAAACCAGAGTCTGCCTAGTTTGCCTAGTGGTAGCACCGGCCCTGAACACAGTAGCCAGAACATAAGCTTTGGCCATCTGTTAACTGTTTTTATTGCTGTCTGTGCTCCTATTAGGGAGAGTCACCTCTCTGTTTGCTGATGCCCTACTTGCAAGGGCCCATGTACACATCCACTATATTGTCAAAAGTATTGGGACACCTGCCTTTACACGCACATAAAACTTAATGCCATCCCAGTCTTAGTCTGTAGGGTTCAATATTGAGTTGGCCCACCCTTTGCAGCTATAAGACCTTCAACTCTTCGGGAAGGCTGTCCACAAGGTTTAGGAGTATGTCTATGGGAATGTTTGACCATTCTTCCAGAAGCACATTTGTGAGGCCTGGCTCGTAGTCCCCACTCTAATTCATCCCAAAGGTGTTCTATTGGGTTGAGGTCAGGACTCTGTGCAGGCCAGTCAAGTTCCTCCACCCCAAACTCGCTCATCCATGTCCCAATACGTTTGACAATATAGTGCATATGCTGTGAAAACATGCATAAAAACATGTGCTGAAACATGCATTACAGCAACACACATCATCTCATGGGTATATACAGTAACACATACATGTCGAAACACAACACACAGATGTGAGCGTTGCTGTGTGCTGTGCTGTCAAAAATAATGCATTTGTGTTGGTTTTATTTGCATGCCTGAAAGCTGAGAGCCCATTTAAATGAATAGGATATCTTAATGCAGTGTGTCTCAGGCTCCTTTCACACCAAGGCGTTGGAAAAAAGCCTGTAAAACACCATGATTTTAGTGTGCGTTTTTGCCACGCTTTTCAAGCGTTTGCCTTTTGATCATGTGACCTTTCCCAAAGCCTCAGTGCACATTTCATGCGCTTTTCAAGCGTTTAACCATTATTTTCAATGGACATGGCGTTTTTGAGGCGTTATTTTGAGCACACAAAACAAGCTGAAAAGATGCTGCTTGCAGGACTTTTAGCAACGCCTAGCAAGTGCGACGCCTCGGTGTGAAAGCATCCATTGAGATGCATGGGGAGTGTTTTTCATGTGCTTTTTATGTGCTAATTTTAGTGCAAAAACGCCTGAAAAACGCGTTGGTGTGAAAGGGGTCTTAATGTACAAAAAAAGCACATATGCCTGAATGTGCCAAAATAACGAGGACCGAAACCCAACAGCAGACCAAAGCTGGCCATACATTATTAGAATTTTTTTTTCAAAATTTTTAGTTTCTGGAACGTTTATTTGATCTTCAAATGGTTAGTGGGATCAAATGCATGTTCGTTTTCAACTGTAATTCAAAGGCGCAGGATGGAAAATTGTACAAACAAAATTTGTAGCTGGTATCTTAGCCCGGATAAGTAGCTTGTATGACAGCCAGGATCATTCCAACAACCAAAAAGTCCAGACACACGGGCGTATATAAAATAATAAACAAAACGTCGGGCCCGACGTCAAGGAAAAAAAGTCAACGTTTTTCGGCGTTATGCATTGGCGTTTTTGAGCGCTAGTGAGCGTCGGCGTCAATAGACGTTTTTTAAAAAAAAATCATTCCTCTCCTATTTTTCAACCTAAAAATGTCGGCGTCAAAAAACGCCGGAAAACGCCGGTATAATATTAGGTGGCGTTTGTTGGCGTCTGTTGGCGTCTCGTGGCGTTTTGCGGCGCTTTTTGACGTCGATGCAGCCAAGGAACGCGCTGGTCGTGGGTTCTCTGAGGCCTCATACACACGGGCGTTTTTTGACGCCGGCGTCTACTGACGTTTTTTTCTGCTCCCCATGTTAGTCAATGGCCCCATAAAAACGTCGGCGTTTTTGAGCTGTAGGTGGCGTCGGCGTTAGTGAGCAGAAAGTAGAACCCACAGCCCTCGCGTTCTGAGACTGCAAAATGTTGGCGCTTTTTGACGCCGACGCCACAAAGCGCCAACTAACGCCAACAAACGCCAACTAATATTGTACCGGCGTTTACCGGCGTTTTTTGACGCCAACGTTTTTAGGTTGAAAAATAGCAGAGGGATGATTTTTTTAAAAAAAACGCCTATTGACGCCTATTGACGCCGACGCTCACTAACGCCGAAAAACGTCAATACTTAACGCCGAAAAACGTCGCCTTTTTTTCCTTGACGTCGGGCCCTACGTTTTGTTTATTTTTTTATATACGCCCGTGTGTATGAGGCCTGATACGCCGACGCCATCTACAGCTCAAAAACGCCGACGTTTTTTATGTGGCCATTGACTAACATGGGGAGCAGAAAAAAACGTCAGTAGACGCCGGCGTCAAAAAACGCCCGTGTGTATGAGGCCTAATACAATTTACAAGGAAGTGTTACTCATACACTTTGCAAGCTGTTGTCACTGTTTGCCTTCCCTCCTTGCAGTGCGTTCCATTGTACTGTCTGGTATACAAAGCGCAGAATCTGGCGGAACACACTGCCCCTAGTGGTCACATTACCATAACGGTTTTTCTCTGAACATAATTTACAAGAAGTCATATAAAAGGCCAAATACAAGCTTTGCAAAAATATCATGAGGGCCAGACATTCTGCCGGTTTACCAGCCTTTTCCTAATGGGCATTCCTGTCTTCTCAGTCTGCTCTTGGGTTTCCAGTAAGTAGCTCCTGTGCCTCCAAACAAATTACATTTCTTGAGTTTGGAGCCATCAGAAAAGTTAAACGTTGCCATAGGTTACTGTTCTTTTCCTTGCTGAATATGCACATTGCTTAATTTGCTTTTTATAAACGTAAGTATACACAGAACATCTTGGGAGGATTTTCCTCAAACTGGTTAAAAAGTAAAATTTGGTGGTTAGGCCAGAGGAAAAAAAAAAGATGACATCATGTGGACAATTAAATTCAAGCATGGGAAACTCCCATTCACCATTTAAATAAATAGAGAGGGCAAGGTGTTGATTTACTAAAAGCAAATAGACTGTGCACTTTGCAAGTGCAGTTGCTCCAGAACTTAGTAAATGAGGGGAAGCTTCACTTTGCAGAATACCCAATCACACAAATGAAAAAAAAAACATTTTTGCTAACATGTGATTGGATGATGTAAGCCAGCAGAGCTTCCCCTTATTTACTAAGCTCTGGGGCAACTGCAGTCTATTTTCCTTTAGTAAATCAACTTCAATGCCTAAAGTTTTCATCCTGGAACTTATTTGATGTTGCAAACCTCCTCCAATTGACAAATCCCGGCAGTCACTACTAACCGAGGGTCGTACAATTATGCCTCACTCTGAATTTCCCAACAACATATTTCTTAAAAATAAACGGGCAACATATATGCAGTTGTGCTCATAAGTTTACATACCCTGGCAGAATTTATGATTTCTAGGCCATTTTTCAGATACTATGAATGAGAACACAAACACGTTTCTTTCACTCATGGTTAGTGCTTGGCTGAAGCCATTTATTATCAATTAAGTGTGTTTACACTTTTTAAATCATAATGGTAACAGAAACTACCCAAATGACCCTGATCAAAAGTTTACATACCCCAGTTCTTAATATCATGTATTGCCCCCTTTAACATCAATGACAGCTTGAAGTATTTTGTGGTATTTGTGGATGAGGCTCTTTATCTTCTCAGATGGTAAAGCTGCCCATTCCTCTTGGCAAAAATCCTCCAGTTCCTGGAAATTCTTGGGTTGTCTTGCATGAACTGCACGTTTGAAATCTCCCCAGAGTGGCTCAATGATATTGAGGTCAGGAGACTGAGATGGCCAATCCAGAACCTTCGCTTTATTCTGCTGTAGCCAATGACAGCTCGACTTGGCCTTGTGTCTTGGATCGTTGTCATGTTGGAATGTCCAAGTACGTCCCCTGCGCAGCTTCCTGGCTGATGAATGCAAATGTTCCTCCAGTATTTTTTGATAACATACTGCATTCATCCTGCCATCAATTTTGACCAAATTTCCTGTGCCTTTGTAGCTCACATATCCCCAAAACATCAGCGATCCATCTCTGTGTTTCACAGGCTTTGTTGACTTCTCTCCACATATAGAGTTTATGGTTGTGCCCAAAAAGCTCAATTTTGGTCTCATCACTCCAAATGACTCGGTGCCAGAAGGTTTGAGGCTTGTCTCTGTGCTGTTTGGTGTATTGTAAGCAGGATACTTTGTGGCATTTGCGTAGTAATGGTTTTCCTCTCGACCATGCAGCCCATCTTTCTTCAAGTGCCTCCTTATTGTGCATCTTGAAACAGCCACACCACATGTTTTCAGGGAGTCCTGAAGTTATTTGTGGGTTTTTCTTTGCATCCTGAACAATTTTTCTGGCAGTTGTGGCTGAAATTTTAGTTGGTCTACCTGACTGTGGTTTGGTTTCAACAGAACCCCTCATTTTCCACTTCTTGATTAGAGTTTTACCACTGCTGATTGGCATTCTAAATTCCTTGGATATCTTTTTATATCCCTTTCCTGTTTTATACAGTTCAACTACCTTTTCCTGCAGATCCTTTGACAATTCTTTTTCTTTCCCCATGACTCAGAATCCAGAAAAGTCAGTGCAGCACTGAATGAAAGATGACCTTTTATGCACACACAATAATTACAAGCAAACCGATGACAGGTGAGGATGGTTACCTTTAATAGCCATTCAAACCCCTTTGTGTCAACTTGTGTGCATGTTATCAGGCCACAATCACCAGGGTATGTAAACTTTTGATCAGGGTCATTTGGGTAGTTTCTGTTGCCATTATGATTTAAAAAGAGTAAACACAATTGATTGATGATAAATGACTTCAGCCAAACACTAACCATGAGTGAAAGAAATGTTTTTGTGTTCTCATTCATATTCTCTGAAAAATAGCCAAGAAATCATAAATTCTGCCAGGGTGTGTAAACTTATGAACACAACTGTATATATATTGCCCACCCACTTACAATCCCAAATGCATACCCTATCACTCAGAAAGAAATTATTCACACCACTCACTTGTTTCTTGGGGTTGCTCTTTAACCTCCCTGGCGGTATTCCCGAGTGTGGCTCGGGGTGGAATTTCAGTACCAAGAGCGGTAACCCCGAGCCACACTCGGGATTGCATCGCTGGATCCAGGCAATGTTACTTACCTTGTCCCCTGGATCCAGCGATGTCCTCCCGCGGTGTCAGCTTGTCTCCCCGCGGCCAGATGATTCCTGTGTGCCGGGCTCCGTTCCCTGCGAGCGTCGCGTCGCACGGGGACGGAGACCGGCGGGAAATTCAAAAAGTAAAACACACACTGCACATACAGTACACTGTGATCTTACAGATTACATTACTGTATGAAATCATTTCACATCCCCTTTGTCCCTAGTGGTTTGCCCAGAGCCCTGCATGCACTTTTATATAATAAATGTCATTCTTTCTGCCTGGAAACATGAGAATGTCCATAGCAACCAAAAAGTGTCCCTTTGCATCAAAAGTGGTTTTTGATCAGCTAGAAAACAGCGATAGTAAATAAGAATGATTTGCAGAATTGAGTGATACTGATTTTTGGGGAAATTTATCATCAGCAACTGAAAGTGACGATAGCGACAATTCTGCAACTGAGCAAATTTCTGCGTTTTTGGTTTGATTACATTATTGCATACATTTTATTACTATTATATTATTATTTTTGATAATTATTTTTAGTTATTTATTATATTATAATTTATGATTTCATTTTTCAAACTTTTTCATACCCGGGATGTCTACTAGACTCTTGTTTGGACAGATTTAAGTGAGTTATTCCTAAGAATTACAGGCCTACAATGTAAAACGCCAAATTTTCATGCAAAATAATTGTACCGCTTTTGGAACAAAATTCCAGACAGAATCATACCGCCAGGGAGGTTAAAGGATCATAAGATGAAATGCAGCTGAACTTATGTAAATAGGTTTTTATTAACACTCATGGATAGGTATTTAGAAAGAAAATATCTAATACTAAAATAATTATATTTCTTATCACATAGCTGACTTCTCCATTGGCAATCACCCGGGAGGATATTGGAAACTGTTAAAGGAGATGTAAGTGCTAAATTAATAGCATTTGGTTTTCTAAGGCACCATGTATCATAAACACTTGTCATTTTTTAACTAAACTAATTGATTTAAAAAATTTTTTATCCTTTGTTGCATCTCATGAAGACACTTCAATGGAGGATTTACTAAAACGGGTGCACTCAGAATCTGGTGCAGCTGTGCACGGTAGCAAATCAGCTTCTAACTTCAGCTTGTTCAATTAAGCTTTGGCAATAAAACCTGGAAGCTGATTGGTTTCTACGCACAGCTGCACCAGATTTTGCACCCTCCAGTTTTAGTAAATAACCCCTTTCCTATCTACTTCTGTTATGACTTCATGACATGTTTTAGGGTGGGTTTCCTGATGGATGGTATTACATAATGCGGTTGATTTACTAAAACTAGAGAGTGAAAAATCTGGTGCAGCTCTACATAGAAACCAATCAGCTTCCAGTTTTTTTTTCAAATCTTAACCACTTGAAGACCAGGCCTTTTTCTGACACTTTTTATTTACAAGTAAAATTATGTAAGTTTTGCTAGACAATTACTTAGAACCCCCGAAGATGATATTTTTTTTTTAGCAGAGGTCCTACAGAATAAAATGGTAGGTTTTACAATTTTTTATGTCACACGGTATTTGCATAGCGGTTTTTCGAACGCACATTTTTGGGAAAAATACACTTTAATGGATTTTGATGCACACAAACACAATATATAAACCATTTTATTGGTAAGATATAAAAGATGGTGATACCTAGCATGTCACACTTTAAAACTGCGCAAGCCCGTGGAATGGCAACAAACTACACTGCTATAGGCAATGCTTTGAAAGTCTTTACAGATTACCAGTTTAGAGTGATAGAGAAGGTCTGGTGCTAGAAATATTGTTCTCGCTCTAACGTTCACAGCAATACCCCACATGTGTGGTGCGATTTACACAGTTTTTTTTTTTTTAAATTGGATCACTTATATTGCTGTCACAAGGAATGTAAACATCCTTTGTGACAACATTAGGGAGTGACAAGTACACTTTATGGAAAGATCAGGGGTCTATGAGACCCCAGATGTCTCATTTGCCCTTACAAGCATCTGATCACACCAAGATCGGTGTGTTCCGATGCTTTCCAAATTTAAAAATGGCGCTGTTTACATCCAGGAAACCACAAGTCACGAAAATGCTTGTCACTTCCGATTACCTATACCATAGAGTTCATCTGAGACTTTCCAGTCCTCCACGAGCTATGTGGTAAGCTGGTGAAAGCTTCCACTGAACACTCAGGTCTCACAGTGGGGCGGGAGAGACTGGAAGAGCAGTAGAAGGCCAAGGGAGGTAGGGGGGACTTCCCTTCCCAATGCAGGTAATTAGCCGCTAGGATTGCTTTTTTCAAGAAAGCCGACCACCAGCTGCAGGCATCATCCTGGTATAATCACTTGAAGTCAAATGACATGCCTGTATGTGATTTGGCAGCAAATGAACAAGCTGAAGTTAGAAGCTGATTGGCTAACATGCACAGCTGCACCAGATTTTGCACTCTTAAGTTTTAGCAAATCAACCCCAATGTCTGATAAATGCCCATTTGTAGACTCCACTGAAGGCCATTTAATAGTGCTACAATGCAGTAGCACAATTGGGAGACAGGGTGTTGTCACAATGGGGTTGATTTACTAAAGGCAAATAGACTGTGCACTTTGCAAAGTGCAGTTGCCCTCTGCCAGTGCAGTTGCTCCAGAGATTAGTAAATGAGGTAAACGTTCACTTTGCAAAGAATACCCAATCACATGCAAGCAAAATAAAAAATAAAAAACATCATTTTTGCTTGCACATGATTGGATGATGGAAGTCAGCAGAGCTGCTGCTCATTTACTAAGCTCTGGAGCAACTGCACTGGCAGAGGGCAAAGTGCACAGTCTTTTTATGGGGTAAATCAACCCCATATAACAGGAAGTGCCTGAACAAGGATCTTCATGGCAAGATCACTGGGTATTATTTAATGAAAGCTTAGAATTTTATAACATATTAAAAATGACCTCGGTTTGTTCTTGGTAAAACCCAGATGTTTAGTGTATGGGAAAGCACGTGCCCATCTCCACTTACCCTCAGGATACAGTGCTTGGGCCTGAGTTGCCAATCACCAGGTTTGAACACTGTTGCATCATGGAAATGGATCATTTTGCCTGCGTAAACCCCGACATAGTACAGGGATTAGACTCAGGGCTCTGATGTATGAATACAATGGTGGGGGAGCGCGGTGCATGTATTACTGGGCGGGGGTTGCCCTATCAAGGGAACCTGTCACTTTGTCTTGTCAGGATTCTCTACAAGATGATATTTAAAGTGGTGTTCCACTCAGTTAAAAGTCAGCAAAAAGTGTAGCTGCTGACTTTTAAAAGTCGGACACTCACCTGTCCCAGGCTCCAGCGATGCAGCCATCCGAAGGCTCGCTCTTCTCCCCCTCCCCTTGGTGGCGCCAGCAGCACAAGTGTGGGCACCCAGCTTTGGCTTCAAAGCCAGGCGCGCACTGCGCATGCGCGAGTCACACTGTGCTTTGTGAATGGCTGGCATATCTTCTGGGACCTGTGACGTGTCCCAGAAGATCGCCGGGTGGGAGGGGGGAAGGTGAACTTCGAGGTGCTTCTCGGCGCCAGGAAAGGAAGTGCAGCTGGTACCCTGTCAAAACAGGGTCCCAGCTGCCCCCCCCCCCCAAAAAATGACATGCCAATTGTGGCATGTCGGGGGGTCACCTCCCCTTAAAGTGGAAGTTCCCCTTTTGGGTGGAACTCTGCTTTAAGACCAGACTCCACATTGATTTAGTTGCGTAATCAAGTAAAAGTACAGTGTAGGTCTTTCCAAGGGAAATATAAGTACTTCTGATTGTTGGAAGCCCTCAAAATGATTCCCACAGAGTTTACAACATCTTGACATTTTTTTTTTATGTAAAAGGAACAATCTTTTCCCTGCCTCACTGAGGAAATGGAAGGAAATGTTAATTGCACTGGGACTGCTTTCACTCATCAGCCAAGTCAAGAACAAGCAGAAGACTCCACCTTGATACGTCACATGGCTGGCTAGAGTGTAACTAAAGTGGGTTCAAAGACAGCAGCTCCTGTGCAGACCAACGTGGAAATCCCTGCATGGTTGCTCCAGCTTTTCTCTTTTCATCATCAGGTGCTTCCTGGTTCCCCTGAGAATGTTATTTTTAGCTAAATTCTTTGGAAAGGGCACGTTGTCTGACGTCATCACGCATGCATGCTCTATAGCAAGTCCTGATATCTGCATATCACTGTTGCATTATGAGTATATCTGCCGGTGAATAAATTTGAATTGATTTACAATATCACACTATGTGCGGTTTGCTTCTCTCTTAAAGTGGTTGTAAAGGCAGAATTGTTATCGTAATGCATTGTATGCATTAAGGTAAAAAAAACCTTCTGTCTGCAGCACTCCCCCTGAGACTTACCTGAGTCCCATTTTGATCCAGCGATGTTGCTTGAAAACCTCGGCTGCCTGGGACTCTCCTTCCTGATTGCCTGAGACACAGCAGTGGGTGCCATTGGCTCCCACTGCTGTCAGTCAAAGTCAGTAAGCCAATGAGGAGAGAGAGGTGGTGGGGCTGAGCCGCTGCTCCATGTCTGAATGGACACACAGAGCAGTGTCTCGGGTGCCCCCATACAAGCTACTTCCTGTGGGGGCACTTGGCAGGAGGGAGGGGCCAGGAATGCTGAAGAGGGACCCGAGAAGAGGAGGATCTGGGCAGCTCTGTACAAAACCATTACACAGAGCAGGTAAGTATAATATGTTTGTTATTTTTAAACAAAAAAAAAAGACTTTAATATCACTGGCATATTGAGGAGCAGGGCTGGGCTGGGCCGGGGGCAATTGCCCCCCAGGCCACCCTAACTTACAATCAAAATGGCCGATGGCCACTGCCCGCTCACACTTTTTTATTCTTGTGGAGGAAGGAAGTAGGGGCCAGGGGAGCAGCCACCAACTAACTGCAGGCAAAGGGGGGGGGGGCGCCCAGGACCGACCCTACCACAAATCCCGCTGGGCCCATTGGGCTGCCTGGGGGGGGCACTGCTGGATTACACAGAACGGGGATCTCCCGCTTACAAAGTCCTACCTCCTGGACCAGCTTCTATAATAGACAGTACACTGGTGATGTCTATCATAGGAGCCGGTCCAGGAGGCGGGACTTCATATGACAGCGGCCGCACCAGGTAAGCGGGAGATCCCCGCTCTGTGTAATCCGGGGGCACTCCTCTCTCTGCATTGCAGGTTGCATTGGATGGGCACTGGTGAGGCTGCACTGATCAGGCTGCACTGATCAGGCTGTGCTGATGGACACTGGTGAAGCTGCAATGATGTCCAATGATCGGGCTGCATTGATTGGCACTGATCAGGCTGAGCTGATGAGCACTGGTGAGGCTGCATTGATGGGCACTGATCAGGTTGCATTTGATAGGCACTGGTGAGGCTGCATTGATGGGCACTGGTGCGGCTGCATTGATGGGCACTGATCAGGCTGCATTGATGGACACTGGTGAGGCTGCATTGATGGGCACTGATGAGGCTGAGCTGATGGGCACTGGTGAGGCTGCATTGGTGGGCACTGATGAGCTGCATTGATGCATTATTTTTGTTAAACCTCCTTTGTTGCTATTAACATTAAATTATGTTACCACATTGTATCATATTTGTCTTGCTTCATAACATCAATATCTGTTCTAAAACCAGGTGGGCATGGATGGTGAGCTGATTTGGTGGTTCAATGGGCCACGCGACTAGACTTGCCCCTCAGGCCTAAGGCTGCCAGCCCTCCCCTGTTGAGGAGATTATTCTGAATGTGGCCAATCAGATGCCGGATACCCTGTTACTCATATACAGTATGTGGGATAAGCGCAGTTGACCTCTGTGTAATAAGCAGGGACGCGCGGTGAGGTGAGTGGCTGGTGATTCACTGGCTAGTATTAAAGTGAGATACACACAGGTTACATATTCACTAGTCATGTATTCAATTCTCATTATGTAGGCGATTGCAGTTCTACTAGTTCTACTCATTCAACAATGTTTACAAATGCTGTCCCTTTAAGATGTTTTTCAGTCACCCTTTTTGTCGATGCTGGAAACAATATTACTAGCAAACATGACAATAAAGATTGTAGAAAAAATAAAACATGTCTCTTTATTTTCTTTATTTTTCAGCGTAACATCTTTTTTCACATTATATAAAAAAGCAGGCTAACTTTAGTGTTTTTTTTTTTTATACTCATGAAAGTTTTTTCCCAAAAAAAACACATTTGAAAGATTGCTGCACAAATACCACGTGACATAAAAAGTTGCAAGGACCAC
>BLSH010224685.1:549896-560364 GCA_018402905.1 Glandirana rugosa
TTCATGGTTAGCAATGGAAAACACAGTCTGGTCATCTCCATCCAAATCCCATCATTGTTTTTTGTCGTGGATGGACGGGGTCCACACGAACACCGGGAGTGACAGACCTTTACCGTCTGACCCCAACTGAACATGCAAAGTGCTCAGTCTATTTACCTTTAGTAAGTCGACCCCAAAAGTGTGTCTTGGTGCTCCATACTCCACCTGAATGTTGATAACAATGCTTGAATCAACCACATTGCTAGCCAAGCTGAGCAGTTTATGATCAGCTTCCTATAGTGGCTGGAGAAAACTTAGAACTTTAGAAACTTTGCTCCCACAAAAGGCATTATGCTGGACCATGAAACCCCCAGTCTGCCATTTCCAGACAGTGAGGGCCACAAGCACACCTGGGGCAGGTAGGTGCTGTTTTTTGTTACTACCCTAAACCTACCTCTACTGGTCTGACACAAAAGGTAACGATTGGTACTTATTATTACATTGTATTGAGCAGCAGAAAGTGCAGCAGCTTTAATCCTGTTGGAGTTTTAACTATTTTAGGCCCCTTTCACACGGGCTTTCTGATCAGGTCCATCTCTCAATTTTTCAGGCGGACCTGATCAGACCCTCCAGTCTCCCCTATGGGGCGGCAGATGTCAGCGGTGACATGTCCACTGACACCCTCCGCTATCCCATCTGATCCTGTCCGGAAAATCCAGGTGAATGGTGCTCCTATTTTCCATCCGTTTGGAGGATCAGATATGATTGCATGAAAACGGACAAGCGGTCCATTTTCATCCGATCTCCTCATAGAGGAAAGCAGGGCTCTGACAGGTCTGTCTCAGTACAGTGAGCGGAGACGGACCTGTCATCCCCCTGCTCAGCGGGGATCAGCAAAGCATTCCCTGCTAAACAAGTGGATTTCGTTCCACGAAGGCGCCTGTGGGAAAGGGGCCTCACCATTTTAAACTCTAAATTTAAAGCGATTCAAAATATCTGAGTCCAGGCTTACTTTAAGGAAAACTGTTATGGGACAAACAGGTAACCTGTCCCTGTTGTCTTATGCATCCTTTAGGGTTGGTTCACCCCAGAATCGCACAGGAACACGGTGAACGTTCCTGTGCAATTCCTGTGCAGTGCAAAAAGTAGTGCACGTGCTACTTTAGAAAACTGCGCTGCACCAAATCGCACGGTACTGCGGTATCATGCGATGTGGAGCCCAAAGGCAGTGCGTTTTGAATGCGGTCTGCGAGACCGGCATGCAATGCGCCTTGCATTCTGGTGAGCCAATGAGTCAATGTTTTCTGAGTTACAAGTGTGCAGATCAGGAGTTCTGACTTCACTTGCCTCTATATGTATATTTGTTCTAGGGCAGTGATTCCAAAAGCACTCAGGGTAAAGGATATGCATGACAGCCAGGCAGCTAGTATTTTTAAAAGAAGAGTAGCAATGGATGCTACTTGTTTCTTTCATGATAGGTTTCCTTTAAAGCACCCACAAGATGATCGTAGCTAACAGGTTTTTTGGGGTGGAGAATTTGATTAGCCAGGTTAGGGTTTTGATTAGCTAGGTTAGGGTTTGATTTGCTAGGTTAGGGTTTGATTAGCCAGGTTAGGGTTTGATTAGCCAGGTTAGGGTTTTGATTAGCCAGGTTAGGGTTTTGATTAGCTATGTTAGGGTTTCGATTAGCTAGGTTAGGGTTTGATTAGCTAGGTTAGGGTTTTGATTAGCTAGGTTAGGGTTTGATTAGCCAGGTTAGGGTTTTGATTAGCCAGGTTAGGGTTTTGATTAGCTAGGTTAGGGTTTGATTAGCTAGGTTAGGGCTTCAGCTAGCCTGGTTCGAGTTTTAATTGCCAGGTTAGATTATCAATTACCAGGTTAGGATTTTGATTTGCCAGGTTTGTGTTTTGAATAGACAGGTTAGCGTTTGATTAGCTAGGTTAGGGTTTCAGCTAGCCAGGTTACAGTTTCAATTACCAGGTTAGGGTTTCAATTCGCTAGAGTTTGGAGTTTTGATTAGCCAGGTTAGAGTTTCGAATTGTCAGGTTAGAGTTTCGGTTAGCTAGGTTAGGGTTTCAACTACCCGGGTTAGAGTCTCAATTACCAGGTTAGGGTTTTGATTTGTCAGGTTGGAGTTTAGATTAGCCAGGTTAAAGTTTCAACTAGCCAGGTTAGGGTTTCAGTTAGCCAGGTTACAGTTTCAATTACCAGGTTAGGGTTTCAATTCGCTAGAGTTTGGAGTTTTGATTAGCCAGGTTAGAGTTTGGAGTTTTGATTAGCCAGGTTAGAGTTTCGAATTGCCAGGTTAGGGTTTCGGTTAGCTAGGTTAGGGTTTCAACTACCCAAGTTAGAGTCTCAATTACCCGGTTAGCGTTTTGATTTGCCAGGTTGGAGTTAAGATTAGCCAGGTTAAAGTTTCAACTAGCCAGGTTAGGGCTTCCGTTAGCTAGATTAGTGTTTCAAGCAGCCAGGTTAGAGTTTAGTTTACCAGGTTAGAGATTAATTACCAGATTAGGGTTTTGATTTGCGAGGTTAGGGTTTCGATTAGCCAGATCATTGTGACCAATTGTTAACATTTCCAGTACCAGGATAGGACAGGCTGGTGCTGCGATGAGTGCGTTTCCTGCTGCTCAGAATGAACATGCACTTTCGCAGCCACAATTCCTTGTCCATGGCTGGCTTTATAAGTAAAAGTAAAACTGTCTTATCAGAGGACAAACATGCACTAAATTATGCTTAGTGTTCACCCTAAAAAAAAAAAAAAAAAAAAAAAAAAAAAAAAAAAAATAAGGGAAAGAATTCCAGTTTCAGGGTTGCCCGCTGCCGTACCCCCCAGGGTGGACAGTGATCCCCCGCCTGGGCCCTGACCTCTCCTTGCCTCCAGTCATGTGGGGCCAATGTGTGGGAATAGTAAAGGGGCTTTTCATCCCTCTCCACAGGGCTGGGGGCAGAATGCACATATCAAGGCAGGGAAAAACACCAACACAAACAGGGGGTGAAAACACTTTTGTGTGCATTGAAAATCCCCCGCGGCCCCCCCTGCTCTTCTGGAAGTCCAGCACATGGAGATCTGACAGAGAGAAGGGAGAATCCACAGCTCCTTTTGTCTTCCCTGCATCTAATCTGTGTGTCCAGAATCACACTGTGCAAGAGGTGGATGAGGAGGGGCAACAAGACAATATAGAGGAATGACAAAAAAAACTTAAATGGGATCAAAGTGCACAGCAGCTAGAGGAACCAGAAGGATCAAACACATTAAAGCAATGCAGGCAACTGCCACCTCCTTGTGACACAGCAGGACCCGTATGCCTGGCCTTACCAGGTGACCAAAGATCACCCATGATAATATTATATCCCATTTAATATGCCACTATCACTTTGTCACTGATGTTGCAAATTAAAGGAAAGAAAAGAAAAACCTTTGCAACCTATTTCTAAATAATCTTGTAGGGTTTTTTTTGCACTGAAATTTCACTGTGCTTTGGTGCAAATCTGGAAGGTGACCTACATTGCAATGCTAGATTCTATTTAATAAATTATTTTTAATCATTTATAAATCACCTTAATAATAGGAAGATGTAGCAAGGGCAGTAGTGTGAAAGGCTGCAAAACTTAAAGCGTTATTAAAAAATGTAAAATATTACAGCTTACCAATCCTTAGATGTGGTGACTGCATTTGTTTCCCTTTTTTTTTTGCCTCCCACTCTGGATAAAGGAGGAACAGAGACACCTTTGGACAGCCTAATTGCTAATCTAGGGGAGAGGAGTGTTAGCTGTACTAGCAGGTTTAGATACACTAACAAATTGAAGTTGAACGCCAGCTGAGCGCATCCGCTCAGAGGGATCCGCCAGCTCAGTGGGAGATCGCTTCGATGATCTCCGCTGAGCCGATGGATGACGGCTCCGTCTCTGCACACTGTGCAGTAACGGACCTGTCAGCTCCCCGCTCTCCTCTATGGGGAGATCAGGTGGAAACAGATCCGCCTGTCCGTTTTCATCCGATCCCATCCAATCCGATCCGCTAGGCGGATGGGTGAACATATCAACCATACGTCTATTTTGAGTGGATCATGTTGGATCGGATGGCAGCGGACACATCTCCGCTGACATCCGACTGCCCATAGAGGTCTATGGGTGGCCCGCTCGGATCCGTCTGAAAAACTGACAGATGGATCTGAGTGGTCCGATCGTGTGAAAGGGGCCTTACACTTCCTAAGCAGTTACAGCAACAGTTTTTTCTTTTTGCCAGAAAGGTTTTTCATAAATAAAAGCTGATCATTGTAAACAACCCCATCAGTGCTAAATGGTTTGTCTCAATCCTCTAACTACTACATCTGCTGGACAACTTGATCTGCTGAAAACAACAGACTAACTAGCCAGATAACCGGGTGAAAATAAAATAAAGCTTAAAAAAGAAGACTAAGGCTTGGTAAGCTGCCATATAATAATTTAAAATGTTCTAAACCCACAACAGTAAAATCAGTCTGTACAGTGAGGGAAAAAGGTATTTGATCCCCTGCTGATTTTGTACATTTTCCCACTGACAATGAAATGATCAGTTTATAAAGTTAATGGTAGGTTTTATTTTAACAGTGAGAGCAAGAATAACAGCAAAAATATCCAGAAAAACGCATTTCAAAAAAGTTATAAATTGATTTGCATTTTAATGAGTGAGATAAGTATTTGATCCCCTATCAATCAGCAAGATTTCTGGCTCTCAGGTGTCTTCTAGACAGGTTATGAGCTGAGATTAGGAGCACTCTCTTAAAAGGAGTGCTCCTAATCTCAGCTTGTTACCTGTATAAAAGACACCTGTCCACAGAATCAATCAATCAGATTCCAATCTCTCCACCATGGCTAAGACCAAGGAGCTGTCCAAGGATGTTAGGGACAAGATTGTGGACCTACACAAGGCTGGAATGGGCTACAAGACCATCGCCAAGTATCTTGGTGAGAGGGTGACAACAGTTGGTGCGATTATTCGCAAAGGAAGAAACACAAAATAACAGTCAATCTCCCTCGGTCTGGGGCTCCATGCAAGATCTCACCTCGTGGAGTTTCAATGATCATGAGAAAGATGAGGAATCAGTCCATAACAAGTTGTCAGATAAAATTTAACATCCTTTCTGTCTACTCCCTTAATACCTAACTGTGTTTAGCGCTTATGCACTAGGGTCCTTGGATTTGAATCTCAGCCAGGACACAATCTGCATGGAATTTGCATGTTCTTTCTGTGTTTGCATGGCTTTCCTCCAGGTACTCTGGTTTCCTCCCACACTCCAAAGATGTGCTGGTAACTGGCTCCTGTCTAAAATTGGCCCTATCCCATTCTGCTTGCTTGTCCCAAGCTGGTTAGTTGGGTTAAGAAAAAAACCTGACAATCTACCTTGTAAAATTTACCAAGACTATTCTCTGGCAATAGGCTCAAGCATATCAGACATGGAACTTGAGAGCTGGCCCATAGAATTACTGAGAGTTGATTACGTCTGCATGTACTGTATATACAGTATACATACAATTTTTAAGTGGACCTAAAGCCGGTAATAGATGGTTCAGCAGAACCCGGCTGAGATTCGTACCTTATAGGCAGGCTAATTCCACCCAAGTTGATCGATCGATCAACTTGTGTACAACCAACCTGTCAGATTTTTCTACATCCGGTTAGCCGCTGGCAGTAACCATTGTATTATGACGGCCGGGAATGCTCCCCACGCCCTCACAGGCAGAATACAATAGCACAGCGGGAGGCTTTCCCCCATCAACACTGACTGTTTTGATGGGGGAATCAAGTGATTTTCTTTCCTTACACCCAAGGTAGAAGGAAAGAAAATTGTATCATCTATGACCAGCCTTACTTTATATATGAGGTCAGCTTCACTTGGGATACTCAATAGCCTAGTTCAGTCATTTGATAAATTGATACATAATTTGTTCTTTTTAAATAAGCTGGCCAGAGACAATAGTGAGCCGTTGGGTGCGCATGCATGGACCAACAATTTTACAACATCTTTTGGATAGGCTCCTTATCTAAACAGTAATGCTCTTCCTATTAGGTAATGGTACTGGAAAAGCACCCAGCATGTTCTGTTAAATATTCCAATACGAAAAGGACAATTTCTCAAAGGTTGCAGCTTTTTTAAGCAATCTGATCTGATATTTTTTTCATTTTGAACTGAGTTTATCAGATATTTCAATCAGGATGACCACAGAGGAACCATTATCTCTGGGAACAGCGGGGAGGGAGATATTTGCCTGTCATCAGTTGGGTACTATTTTCCCTATGGTCTTTTACATAGAAAATAGACATACTACGGACCCTTGTGCCAAGATCCAAATGGGTAAAAAATGTGCATGTCTGACAACAAAGATGTTTTTTTATTGACCACTGGGAGGTCAGAATCAGCCCAATAATCACAAGCAAAATTTGAAATCAGAACCTATTGCGGAGGGAAAACAGTTGCAGCAGATTCCCACCAGCACAACCCTTAATTGAGCAGTAGGTACTCCAATAGTACAAAAAAATGGCCACTGCACCAACCTATAACTGGCCTTTGCAGCAAGGAGCACATGGAAGGGCAGCTCATGTCAAATAAAACCAAAGAAAGTTCCCACTCTTTCACTCTCGCTGTCTTTTTTCAGGGATTTGTGTACTAGGTGACATATGAGAGGTGATATGATAGGGATATACAAGTACCTCAATGGTGATGCTAGCATAGGGAGCAAATTATTCAGTCTCAGGGGGTGTAAGAAGACCACTAAATGAAATTGGAGGAAAAACGGTTTAACCTTAAACTGCGTAGAGGGATTTTCACTGTCTGATCGGTAAGGATGTGGCACTCTCTTCCACAATTGGTGGTGTCAGGGGAAAGTATAGATAGTTTTAAAAAAAAACTCTTAGATGGACATCTTAGCAAACACAATTTACAGGGATATGGGAAATGGTTTTGGACATGAACACACACACACAAAGGCTGAACAGGATGGACAGGTGTCTTTATTCATCCCTACCAACTATGTAACTATATATGAGAGCAACAGCATTTTGAAGCTATAGTACCAATCTCACATCCCCACCCCAGTCACAAAGAGACACACCCACACACCAATTCTTGTCAAATTAATCAAAACTATTCCAGTACCGAATTTGTGTTTTGGTTCTGGGAGGAAACCAGAGAACCTGGAAGTTGCCCAGACAAACATGGGATGATCATGCACAGTTTGTTCCCTTGATTGGAGTTATCCATGGCAACTACTTCTGGGCTACATTCCTAACCTCTTTAGCTATGTATTGGCATCTTTTGCATAAACAATCATTCAATCATGCTCATGTCTACCAAATCTCTGGTGGTTATTTTGATTTAATGTTTGTTTCCAGTACAAGTCACTAAACTGGAACATACTTAATCTGATTTAGTGACTCAGAGATGAGTGAATAAAGAAGCTGCCAGGCCTTTAGCATGTTCAGGAGGAGGTACCCAATGGCAAATTACATATTTCTCCCAGCCTAACCCAGTAAGATCAGCCAAAAATAGTTAAACTAGCTAAGCTACTATACGTTGAAACAGATCAGCTGGGGTGTCTGGTGTTAGCCAGGGGCAAAATGGTCACTGAGGCTGTGGTCATCTCATTTTTTTAGCACTAAATACTAAAATTACATGTATCTTATGCGGCAGGTACCTGCATATCACCCCCACTTTCATTTATATCAGTGGTTCTTATCCACCAGGATATTGCCTACCTCTTCCCGGGACTTCAGCCAGCTGTTGACCCCTTAACCTCTCATAATGCTTCCCAGCTCCCATATTGCCACCCAAATCCCCAGAGCAGTCCACAGTGCCCAAAGGTCCCCCAAGAGCCCAAGCTCTCATAGTACCCCCAGTCCCCTGCAATGCCCCATCTTGCTGCGGAGCCTCCAGCCTCACCATAGTACCCCATAGCATCCAACAGTGTCCCAAAGTGCCCCCCGGTCCCTGCAGTACACTCCAGTCACCCACAGTGCCCATGGAAATCCTCCAGCATCCTGAAGAGACCTCCAGCCCCCTCATGAGACCTCATTCCCTACAGGTCCACCAAGTCTGCTGCAAAGTCCACTAATGCCCTCCAGAACCATCATCCTGCCACAGTGACACCCAGCCCTATTCAGAGAACTATAGCAGTTCAATACATATTTTGTATCCCCATACTTTTATTGAGTGAATATAACATTTTTTTGTTTTTTTTTACTATCTGGGCGTGAAGGATTTTAGGACAATTTACTGGACTCTTATCTCTGTAAGGTTGAGAACCACTGCTCTAGATAAGCCTTTTTACCCAGGGTGCCTTGAGGTTCCTTCAGGGGTGTCTTGGAAAAATGCCTAAAAATTGCCCAAAAATACAAGCCGGTGTGTGGATGAAGCCTGCCGTTTAGTTACACAAAGCCACGGATTTTCATTGTACACCATTACAACCTTCTAGCTTCTGGCGTCCTAACGACCAAAGGCATCATCAGTAGATATGGAGAATGTCAGTCGTCTGTACAGCATCCTTGAGTACCCCTTTCCTGCCCCTCTCCATCAGTGTTAGGGTCACATTAGTTGAGTGATGGAGAAAAATGAACGGGGTTGTAAATCCTCAAGGTTTTTCGCCTTAATGCATTCTATGCATTAAAGTGAAAAACCTTCTGTAGTGCAGAAGCCCCCAGAGCCCCCCATTTACTTACCTGAACCCGATCGTTCCAGCAACGGGGACAAGCACAGCAGCAACAGCCGCTGGCATGGGTCCTCATTGGATAGATTGATAGTGGCAGGAGCCATTGGCTCCCGCTGCTGTCAATCAAATCCAGTGACATGAGAGCCAGGGGGTGGTGCCGGGTCCTGCTGTCTGTGTCAATGGACGCAGCAGCAGGACTCAGGAGCGCGCCAATATGAGTGCCCCCAGGAAAAAGCGCTTCTTCAAGGGGGCACTCGAGAAGAAGAGAAGCCAGGAGTGCCACTGGGGGGACCCCAGAAGAAGAGGATCGGGGCCACTCTGTGCCAAACCCTTGCACAGAGGAGGTAAGTATAACATATTTGTTATTTAAAAAAAAAAAAAGAACCTTTACAATCCCTTTAAGGGAGAAGAGAAACATTGGAATACTAGTCAGTACTAGTTTGCAAAAGTGTATTTGATTTGGAAGAATAAATCCCCTCTAACATTGGGTGTCCTACCTGTGTGGATGTTGCTGCATTACGTAAAACTATTAGAATAATTTTTACATTTTAGAATGGGGTGCCTCAAAATTGTCCATCATTTTGTAAAGGGTGCCTTGACTGAAAAAAGGTTGAGGAGCCTCGAAAGCACTCAGGTATGCAGATATGGACCAAGTTACTATAAATGCGGGCTGTGGCCCAACCATCCTTCTCATCATTTTGAGCAATGAAGCCACCCATCCCAGTGATGCAAAGTAGAAGTGGGAGGAAGTGGGCCACAGGTCAAAACCATAGCATCTGGGTCCATATTAGCATAGAGGGTACCCTAGGTTTCAGAGAACATGGGGTGATCTAGAAGAAACAGAGAGTGCTATGTAGACATCTGAAGATATACAAAATAAGTTCTACTTTTCTTAATAATTACCACCCATGGGGTTGGTTTAAGCCACCATGCTCCACATTGTTATGTTATTACCATGGCAAGAACATTTAAATCTAGCTCCTGAGGAAATAAAGCAGCTGACCAACTAGGCCTAGAACATGGGAGCATACAGTTAAGACAATGTTCCTTAGCACTACAGCACAATGAAAGTCTAGGAAGGAGATGTGGAGATATAAGATGTATATATATATATATATATATATATATATACATACTCCATATGAATATATATGTGTGGCTGGGTTCACGTCACCTCAAACAATGCAGATGGATATTAAACAGCAGTGAATTGGTTAATGAGGGACTTTAATCAAAAGCTGCAAATGATTCCCAAGGCTGGTATTAGTGAGTGGAGGGGGTGTTAGTCACTCCAATGATTTCTCCTGGGACCCAGGACTGCAGCTATAGCAAGAACCTGACAGAGCCATAAATCTTCATTTACTGCAAACATCGAGCTCTACACAGCGCCGTTGCATAGGTTGGTGCCTTCTACAATTAATGCTCCGTTCTCTGTTATTACTATGCATACATGGGGAAGAATGGTGAGATTATATATGCCTAGGCCAGAATGACTAATGCCCATGTGTGCATATGTATAATTAATTTTTACAGGAATTTTGCTTTTGTGACAGGAGCTATTTTAGATGTTCTAATTTTTGTGATTTCTACAAGCTGCTATAAAAGGTTTGGACACAATGCAACAATCTCGCTTTCGGTCTAAAAATTACAGTGATCATCAACTTGTATGGCCATACAGGTTATATTGAGCAACCAAATCAATAAGAAGTCCACTATTTAAATACTGTAAAGTACAGGATTATCAACATTTTTGCAATATCCTTTTTTTCTCGCATAAATTAATGATTTGCACAGTTGCTCA
>BLSH010224685.1:606070-616751 GCA_018402905.1 Glandirana rugosa
GAAGGGAAATACTGATGTCACGTGGGTAGAAGACCACCGAGGAAGGTCGTCCTATTACGTGGCACACTGTTTCGAGTTTAGTAGAGTGGTGACCAAAGAACTTGTACTGTTACTCCAGTGACGTGAGGTTAGCGGAGGTGTCAGTGGTGTAGAGTAGGTTATCTCGTGGAATTCCTACACCATCTTGTCCTCTAAACGTAGTACCTACACGTCGTTGACACACTACGATAGTAACAGTGATACCTGGTTTTAGAGACTCCTTACAAAGGTTGTGGAACCACAATGGGATTTGTATATGGATGATGTGCACTCACCGGCCACTTTATTAAGTACACCTTGCCAGTACCGGGTTGGGCCCCCTTTTGCCTTGAGAACTGCCTTCATTCTTCATGGCATAGATTCACCAAGGTGTTGGAAACATTCCTCAGAGATTTTGGTCCATAGTGACAATGATAGCATCACACAGTTGCTGCACATCCATGATGCAAATCTCCTGTTCTACCACATCCTTAAGGTGCTCTATTGGATGAGATGTGGTGACTGTGGAGGCGATTGGAGTGCAGTGACCTCATTGTCATGTTCAAGAAACCAGTGGTGAGATGATTTGAGCTTTGTCACACGGTGCATTATCCTGCTGGAAGGAGCCACCAGAAGATGGGTGCACTGTAGTCATAAAGGGATGGACATGGTCAGCAACAATATTTAGGTAGGCCGTGGCATTTATACGATGCTCAATTGGTACTAAGGGGCCCAAAGTGTGCCAAGAAAATACCCCCCACACCATTACACCCCAACCACCAGCCTGAACCGTTGATACAAGGCAGGATGGATCCATGCTTTCATGTTGTTTACGCCAAGTCCTGACCCTACCATCTGAATGTCGCAGCTGAAATCGAGACTCACCAGACCAGGCAACGTTTTTCTAATCTTCTATTGTCCAATTTTGGTGAGCCTGTGCCAATTGTAGCCTCAGTTTCCTGTTCTTAGCTGACAGGAGTGGCACCCGGTATGGTCTTCTGCTTCTGTAGCTCATCTGTTTCAATGTTCGATGTGTTGTGCATTCAGAGATGGTATCCTGCATACCTTGGTTGTAACGAGTGGTTATTTGAGTTACTATTGCCTTTCATCTCAAACCAGTCTGCCCATTCAACTCTGACATCAACAAGACCTTTTCCTCCACACAACTGCCACTCACTGGATATTTTCTCATTTTCGGACCATTCTCTGTAAACCCTAGATATGGTTGTGTGTGAAAATCCCAGTAGATCAGCAGCTTTTGAAATACTCAGACCAGCCTGTCTGGCATCAACAACCATGCCACATTTAAAGTCACTCAAATCCCATTTTTTCCCCATTCTGATGTTCGCTTTGAACTTCAGCAAGTTGTCTTCACCACATCTAGATGCCAAAATGAATTGAGTTACTTGCATTTTGTGTTACCAAGCAATTGAACAGGTGTACCTAATAAAGTGGCCGGTGAGTGTATATTACGTATGTAGCCACTTGTATTGGCTGATAGTAACCAGGTTCAAACCTGCGCTGTAAAATAACGCTTGGAAAAAAATATATATATAAAGTCACAGCACTGTGTTCATATCGGATCAGATGAAAGACTACTTCTTAGTAAGTTCAGCCTTAGAAGAAATATATAATACCACGTAACATAGATTATATACATAGACAGCATGGCGGCCATGCTCAGAATCTTGCTGTATTCACAGTACAGAGGTTTCTGGCAAGGAGGCGGTAGCTGTGAATTACAGACACAGGATTTGCACGTCTCAAACAGCAGATTGAAGTCGCCGTCTTTCTCATCCATCTTCTCCCCGGCTCTGTTCCTGTGAGCTATGAGGGTTTGCTGGGAACAGTCCGATAATTGAAATCCCTTCCCGGCCAGTACCGGCACAAGGCTGGTCAACGGAGAAAACATTTTTCTTTCCCTCCATTCCCCCGGCTGCTCTCCCTCCGCCTCCAGAGCAAGCTGTACTCCACATATTGCTCCATTTCCCTTCGGCACGCACTCCAAGCATTGATTACCCGCCTGCACCATCTATCACCTCGGATAGCCAGCAAATTACTCTGCTCCCAACATTCATTTTTCACCATCCTGCCTCCCTCCTAATCACTTTTTGTGCTTCTAAGGCTGTTTATATCCACTCGGCTCTCTCTGCTAGTGTCGCACCTGCCACCTGCATAACACAGCGTTCATTAAACTGCTCTAACTTACAGGGTGGTGCTGGCCTGCTAAACATAGAAGCAAACCCATTATTTAAAAGTGATAACCCAGACACTTCTCTTTCCAGAACTGTTTGCAAGTTGTTTGTAGACAATATCAAGATGGCTGGCTATCACAGCAAAATGGCTGACCAACATTGCATTGCTCACTTACCCAACCCATCCTTAAACTGAACTCCAGGTAGATATAATAAGACAGTTTCATTAAGATTAGCATTCATTTAAAAATCATTAAATGTATTTTAACATACAGCTGGAATAATTACCTGAATCTGTCTTGATAACGGCCTTCTGTAATCCTCTGCACCACAGGACTGGGAGGGGCAGAACTGGAAACCTATCAGGCTTGACTGATTTCCTCGGGAGAGGCATGAGTAGATTGTTGAGCTCATTAGTCTACTGTTTCTTTATTATATAGTCACAGGGTGGAACTTCAGTTGGCCATAAATGGTTAGAATTTGGGCCTTTTCCTGCTGAATCAGCCCAAATTCAAGCTGTGGGTTGCCCTGCTGGTACTATTTGGCTTGGGTGGAAAAACATTGCTCAAATAGTGACTGCATCCTATCAGATACAATCACTGTAACTGTATTCACATATACACGATATTGTCAAAAGCATTGTGACGCCTGCCTAACCCTACCAACTAAGACTGGGATGCCATTAAAGTTCATGTGCGTGTAAAGGCAGGTGTACCAATACTTTTGACAATATAGTGTAAAAAAAAAAAACTTTCAGAGAGAGCAAAAAGTCCATCCACCAAGATTAATGGAATGTGCAGGTTCCTGGATTCCCCCACAGCAGCGTGAATAATGGGGTGAGAAAGCACTCCAAGCGAACTTGTGCCTTCCACCACAGATGAGCCTCTTACCAGATACTATGGATCTCAAGTAACAGAGATCATTATAGCGTGCGACATGACAAACGCCTCTAGGTACCCTGCGATAGTCCTCATCCGACGGCCACTTGTTGTGGGCCCTGTGTAATGTACACTGTTTGTTACTTGTTTTTTTTCACTTTCAGTTTGAAAAACTAATAAAAATTGTTAATTATATATATAAAAAAGAGATCAGCTAATTCCCCAATCCACACTTACAGCATGGATGGAGGAATCTTTGGTTATTGTATTCTGACAGACTTTGCCCCCTCAGCTTTTAGAATAACCAAAGAGTGACTGCAGCCACTGTTTGGCCACAAATTTCCTGCCCAGCTTCTTTGATTTGCACATTAAAGTTTGTCAAGCCGGGTGGTGTCACTGGGACAACCCAAGGCTTGAATTTCAACCATTTTAGGAGGAATCAGCTGTATTCCAAGCTGGCTTGAAGACCAGCATAACAGGATACAATGGTTTTCTTTCTAATACAACCCCTGAGACTTATCATAAGGTGGTCAGGAAACCATATCCTGCCACTTAGTTATCAGTTTCGCATAAATTCTTACAGCAATATCTGCAGAAGGTGGACGTGTAAAAATATTTGATAAGTTTGCTAAAATCCAAGCAAGGCATATAGTTTACCTGGTGGAGATTTTTTTTTCTCAGCTAAACTGGAGTTTTGTTTTAATAAGGGTGGCAGTGGGTGGCAAAGAAAGAACTATGCTTGAGAAGAGCCTGCCACTAGAGCTCTAGCACCAATTGGTGATCTAACTCATTAAGAACTGAAATGTCAGCTGGGATCCAGTTTAATCTTTAAGAAATAGTAATATATTTAAACATTATATTCTATTGCAACAGTTTAATAAAGCTGAGCTGATATATAGCTGAAGAGCCACAAAGTGTATAAATCCAGTTTGTGTCCATCGAATAGCTTTGCAAACCCAGAAAATATCTTGTTAAAGTGGATGTAAACCCATTCTGTAGGCTTGTACCTACAGGTAAGTCTATAATAAGGCTTTCCTGTAGGTACTATGAATATCTCCTAAATCTTCATGGTTTAGGAGATATTGAAACTTCATGCAGCCGGTGATGTCATCGATGCATGCGCTCTGAAGGGACGGTATACCAGTGCCGTCCCTTCAGAGCTCCATGCTGCGGTCCGTGACTCCTGTGCGCATGCGCAGGAGTGACATTATCGCGCCATGGCCAATCAGACAGCTGGAGGATGCGAACCCCGAAGAAGACCAGGTAAAGAAGGCATCTGTCAGAGCTCACAAAGCGGCGGTGCAGGGCTTTGTTCTAAGGTAAGTATATCATAACGTGCTATTATGTGATGCAAACTAGCACATTATGCCTTTATTTTGCAGTTGTTTTTTTTTAAAGAAAAATTGGCGCAGTTTACTTTCGCTTTAAAGTAGCAGTGCCATTATCCCCGTGCTGTACATCGCCTATGAAGAGAACAAAGCTGTGGGAGGGATCCAGTAGTCTCTACCCTCTACAGGCTGCCTGCAGCCAATTAGGGAGGGGGCAGATATAAGACTAGTCACCCTGCAGATGAAGAAAGAGCGGAAGTGACTGGTCTTTTTTACAGGAAGTTCTTGAATAGAGGGAAAGCTTCACACTGGATTACTTCAGGGATCTTGAAGATATGCAGAAAGCACACCAAGATTCAAGGAAGAATACACATACCTCTTGTATTTAGACTATATCTCCGTTTAGACTGCTGTCTCAGTGAATGCAAATCTACTTTGAACAGTGGTGCCTGGCCACGCGGGGGGGGGGCGGGTTGGTTGATTTCCCTCCCGCGTGGCCAGCGGCACGGACCATGGACGCACACAGCCACCCCAACCCTCCCACCCGCGGCTATCGCTCATCCAGCACCCCCCACTGTCTTCACTTACCCCATCTTAGTGGCACGTCAGGCAGCAGGTGAAGGGCAGCAAGAAGTGTCCCAACTGCGTCTCAGTTTCCACTCAGAGACGCCGTGCTTTTCCTCTCTCCTCCTTGCAAGGCGTCCAATAGGATCACCTGTACTGTCAGCCAATCGGGTGACTGGAATCAGACCCGTTTCCTAATTGGCCGGGAGGAGGATCAGTGTTGCAACAGCGAATATTCATTCGCTGTTGCAACAACCTGGGTGGGATCGGGACGCAGTGCTCTGCACCCCGAGCCCACCCTGTTTTGAAGGCTATTAGAGCCTCTGGCTCTAATCAGGTGCTTCAAAATACACACCCTCCGCCTATCTTCGCAATGGTAATTCATGCGCCCGGCATCCTGAAAGGGGCCAGGCATATGGATAGGGAGGGCGGCGGCGGTGTTGGGGGGGCGACGCCCATGGCCCACAATGCATGGGCCGCCCCTGCCTTTGAATGACAGCTTTTTATAGGATCAACTAGACGCACCCAGTTAGTAGAGTAACCATTTTCATCAGACTCGATTTATATCACACAGCACTTATGTGCCAAGGCATAAAGTGTTACTAAACCCAAGACCCTGCATTCACTATATCTGGTCTCCCACAGTACACAGAACATGGGAATGCAATTATTTTTAGTAAATATAAACTGCTAAATACCTTTTCTCATCAGCAGTATATAGCAGTTTTATGACTTCTATCAGTGTCTGGTTAAAGCTTGTAGGAGGAGTTTTCATTCTACTTTGACTGTCCTGAGGCTTCAGAACCCCTGACCCTCAGTCTGGACAGTGCTGATTGGCCCAATGCCGATCACATGCACCCTCACAAGAAATAAAAAAAGACTCTCTAGCAACACACCCCAAACTGAGCATATGCAGAGTGCCCCCGAAGCTCTGTTCTATCAGCAGATGGATTGGGAACTGTGGAAGAAGGGGAAGATCAGAGAAGACGGGATCAAAGAGCCTTTTTACACAATGTGAAAGATTGCCCCTTAGGTTCCACAGTGAACATAGAAGCATGCTTTACTGCATATACAGACTGATTTTACCATTGTAGGTTTAGTAACACTTTAATGATATTCTTCACTAATTTTGTTTTGCACATAGGATATGCAATGATACTTGTTACATATCTAAACATTTCACATTAATATGTATGAATCACTTACTCAAGGATTTTCAACCTGATATTTTAGTTGTATGTGTTTTCTCAGAAGTCAACTCACATGATGTCTTGGAATCTCCAGTGGCATAAGATCCACAACAGACATTCCGTATGCTTCTCCCCAAATGCATTCACCATAATGTCACATAAACAAACATTGGCAAGTTAAAGAACAAGAGAACTGCACTTGTTATGGTCTTGTAGGAGGCTACTGAGATGCAAACCACTTCAGAGAAATCAAGCCTTGGAGTCTCCGAAAGGTTGCCCATTAGCAATTCAACCCACAGATGCCCATGCCAAATAGCACTAAAGTAACAGAAGTATGAGTTGGCCTTCAATAAGGCAATGAAAAGAGCAATGATGATGTATATGGCCTAGTTACCCTTATCAAACAGATGGTTGATGAATAATTGCTTTGACACTTTCCCATATGAAAAATAACGAATTATGTTTCATGTGGGAACATTTTCCTTTCTCAACAGCTTTTACAGATACATTTTCTAATACCTGATCAGCTAGACCAATTTTCTCTACATATATAAAAGGGAAAAAAGCACCAAAGTGAAATCGTATAAAAGTTGTAATGCTTAGGCATAAGGATGACAGGAGAGGTCAAACAATATGGTCTTATAGATATTCTTTCCTTCCAATAAGATGTGTAGCAGCAGTAAAGTCCAAAGATCAGATGGTTTTAGGAAGATGGAAGATAACCATCAAACCATTTTACCCAACCCAAGAGCGCTGCAAGAAAAGGTCAAGCGGGTGGCATGTGGCTCCCAGGCAATTGGTTTTGGCAGATGTACACCATACTCGATGCATAGATACAAAACTATGTCTTGGACCACCATGCCACAGTGATCGGTGTTTATGCCTTCAGGGTTCAATTCTGATAATATGGACTCCCAGTATATCTTAGTATGTTCTCCCTGCTTATGTTGGTTAGGTCTGATTTCTCTCTTTTAATCCAAATACATAATGGTAGATTAATCAATATCTGGTTGGTCATTGGTGTTAGTGTCAATGACTGTAGTTACAAAATGAGATTAGGTCCAGAGACTGATATGCATGGTTCTAAGTGATTTGATATTTGTCACCAGTAAAGAACTAACCAATTTTGAAAATCTATGTTTTTCATGGGACAATTCACTCATTTGTTTTAGTTATTTGATTCCAATTGGATTAGGAGCATTACAAGGTGTATACTACCCCCAAGGTCAATCACTGTAGAACAATATTGTACCGAAGCCAAGATATTATTGGAGGCTCTCTCCATTTTATAACTTTTTTTTTATTGTATTGTTTTTGTTCTCCTTGTCTCTCCCTGGAAATGCAGTTTCCCTCACTCCCCCGTCGCCCTCTCTCTATCATCCATCTCCCCTTCTCTCCCTCGCTTGCCTCCCCCCTTTTAATTTTCCAGGCTGTGCTCGGCTGTGGGGTAGGAGCTAACATTTTTCTTCCCTTATTGTCAGGCGGATCGCTGTGCTCTCGGCTTCCAGAGATGGCAAAAGCCAATCAGCTCGTCTATGGATTAAAGATTGTTGTTTACTGCTGGGGGACCATTGATCAAGTAAATGACTTTATGTTAATGAAGGGAACCGTTGCACTCATTACTCTTTGCTGGCCTCTGACAGGTCCTGCTAGAGATGCAATTTTCAGTCTCCCCCATCCTTCTTGGCTGGCGAAGAAACACATTAGACAGGGATACCTGCCGATTCACCCTTCTTCTCCCCGATTCTACCTGCCCTATTCACCCCACAGCTCAACGCTCATTTAGGGGGCACACCGATGAGGCCCCAAGATGTCACATTATGTAGGGCCATACATTTATTGTACATTTCTCCAGAACAAATGTCTGCTGTTTCATTTTGTGCATCAAACCTCATTCATGTCTGGCTCGGCAAAATGCTTGTTCTTATATTCAATGCATCCCACTGAAATCTGTTACTGTATGTCCTGTTTCATTTTAAAGTTGAACACCAAGCAGACATTAAATAGCATAATATAACCCTGGTATGAACCCATTAAAGCATGTCTTTTTTAAATGTATCTAATATAAGTCCCTGAATCTGTATTTATATCAGCTTCCTATAGTGCCCTGTAAAACACAATTTACAAAAGGAATAGCCAATCAGATCAGTTGCATCACACAATGGTCAATCTAATGATGGGAGACAGAAGGAAGGAGTAGATTGATGATGTAATCACTTGTAAACTGCAGCTGTGTGGCCTGTGAAAAAAAAAGAAAAAAAAAACACCAGCAAGGCAATGGCAGAATGCATGCCTCCTAACTTTTTGAGATGGTAATGAGGGACACCTATCAGCAAACGTATGCAGGCAAAGGACACGCCCCTTGCCACGCCCCCTTAAAGGAGAATTGTACAAAAGAACAAGATTGGTTAAACCCACAAGTGCTTTTTTTACCACTACTATTCCTTTATGCTGGCTTTTGAAATTTTCAAATGTAGCAATTTAGAAATTGGATGAAAGGTTTTTTGATAGATAAATAGTGATTTTTATACAGCTATATAGATCAGACCAAAATGAGGGACAAATGAGGAGGAAAGAGGGACGGAGGGACTTTGTTCCAAATTAGGGACAGTCCCTCAAAATCAGGGACAGTTGGGAGATGTGCATAATGTGCTCGTATGGATCGTATACTAGCACATTATGAAATACTCATCTTGGAATGAAGCCCTCCAGCGCTGTACTGTCATCGCTGAGAGGGCTAACATGTCCCCCCTGTCTTTCTTTCAGGTTTGCGTGTTCCGGCTATGTGATTGGCCGAGCGCCGATGACATCACTCATGCATTCTCGTGAGAGCCCTCGGTTCTGGCCAGGTATGCCGGACCTTCAGAGCGCATGCACCTGTGACATAACTGGTTGCATGCAGGGTGAATATCTCCTAAAAGGTGCACGTTTAGGAGATGTTCATTTTACCTACAGCCTTATTATAGGCTTACCTGTAGGTAAAAATAACAAAGCGGGGTTTACTACCACCTTGTAGCGGAAGTAAAGTCCGCTATATTTTTTTTTTCAAGGCCCCCCCAGGTGGGTTATGCCATATAGTATGCACAGCATATTAGTACATTATGGCAGACTTACCTGTCATATGGTGTCCTCCAGCACAGCCCCTGGCGCTTCCATCTTCGCCCGGTCTTCCTTCCCAGTCCCGTGTTTTAGCCACTTGATAGGCAAGGCCATGATGATGGCACTCCCGTGAACGCACACAGGAGTCACATCACCATGGTCGGGGCCATAAATGTCCGCTGAACTGCGCATGCGCGGCTCAGTGAACATGACATCTGACAGGCAGAAGGATGCATTTATGGCAGAAGAAGTCAGCCATTTGAATAAAAAAAACAAGTTTACTTCCTTTAACGTGTTTGCTACCCCAACACTTGCTGTTCAATGTACTTGTATGAGAATGTTCCCTGTTCTCTTTGTATTGCTTCCTTTGTGTGAAATCCCTGGTGTTCCTGACAGCCTCTCTCCTTTCCTATTAAAAACTGACCACGCTAAGCAGGAGAGCACACTGTGGTCAGTTCTTTAGCTATGCTGGGAACTCAGTATGCTCTCCTCCAATCATCAGACTTGTCCTGACACACCCGTGCTGTACAGCCATTCACTTGGAAGCTCAGTGTGCTGCTGCTTCACCCCCCCCCCCCCCAGGTCTTATGCAGCTGAGAACAGAGGGAGTGTGATCATTTATAAAAAATGGAAAAATGGTGTTTATAGATTTTATATCTATACAATAATGCTTTGCCTTTCATTTCTATTTTAAACCCAATGGGTTGATTTACAAGGTGATTGCTTACAATCACTTTAAAGCAGATCCTTACCCTCTCCACCAACATTCTCTCACCCCCCCATTTATCATTTTTTCTCTCACTTCCTGGTTTCACACCTAGTTGTGAATGATGTTTTTGTTGCATGCAGCTGGGATACTCACACCTAGGGTTGCCACATTATCCCTTTAATCCAGGACACATATGATTTATACAGGTTCTGAGGCTAATTTAATGCGGATGAGGCACCAAGTAAGTTTAATTACCACCTTAATCAGCCACAGAACCTGTGTAATTAGAATGTGTCCTGGATTAAAGGGATGATGTGGCAACCCTACTCACACCATGCTTGCCAGGAGGCCATGGGGTGCTCTACTGTGCATGAGCCATGCCATTGAGGGGGGAGGGGGGGGCTACCTGTCTCTAACTGGTTGTTGTAGTTGCCCCCCATGACACGGCGTGGCACATGTGCATCATCACAGTGCCAGCTGCAAGAACTTGTAACAGACAGGTGGCCCCTGATGATGTCTGCAGAAGCATCATGGGACTGGGTGTGTACCAACAGATACTTACAGAAAACCATTGTATTGCTGGGTTGCGTGGGTATATCTTAGTAAAGAACCCAGCTATAGAAGTAAGAGTAGGAAAACAGGATTTTTTTTGTACGAAAATAGGAAGGTTTGGGAGAGGGGGGGGGGGGGGGGTTAGAAG
>BLSH010224685.1:632597-649192 GCA_018402905.1 Glandirana rugosa
CCCTACCGACTCGTACCTACTCCTACTGACTCGTAGCTACGCCTACCCACTCGTGCCTACCCCTACTGACTCGTGCCTACCCCTACCGACTCGTGTTTACTCCTACCGACTCGTGCCTACCCCCACTGACTCGTTCCTACTCCTACTGACTCGTGTCTATCTACCCATTCGTGTCTACCTACCCACTCGTACTTGCCTACCCACTCGTACCGACCTACCCACTCGTACCGACCTACCCACTCGTACCGACCTACCTACTCCACTCTCTCCACGTCTGACGGTGTATCGTCGCGACACCCGTGATGTCTAGGACGGGTGTCACGACGACGTGACTAGAGAGGGGAGAGAATGTTTTAGAGAAACCCCATTCAGTGCTTCCATTACATCCCTGCTCCTGCTTGTAATAGCAGTTTGAGAATTCCAGTTAATGTCAGGCATGTTGAAGTCACCCATAATCAAATAATCTCTCCCCTCTCCGCACCAATTGGTGCAGTGTCAGAAGAGAGGGGAGAGATCAGTGCAGCAGCACTGTGGGCAGGATCTGTAGTGCCCACAGCGCTGCTATGTGGCAGTCTGCACCTCTCTCACCTCATCCATCCAGCCATGCTCACCCATCCAGCCATGCTCACCCATCCAGCCATGCTCACCCATCCGTTCATGCTCACCCATCCATCTGTGCTTACCCATCTATCTGTGCTCAGTCATCCTCATCCTTGCTCAGTCACCCCCATCCGTGCTCAGCCATCCTCATTTGTGCTCAGCCATCCCCATCCGTGCTCAGTCATCCCCATCCGTGCTCACCCATCCGCATCGATGCTCAGTCATCCTCATCCATGCTCAGCCATCCCCATCAGTGCTCAGCCACCCCCATCCGTGGTCAGCCATCCCCATCTGTGCTCAGTCATCCCCATCCGTGACACATCCATGCCACTACACTGCCCATCTGTGCCACTACACTGCCCATCCGTGCCACTACAGTGCCCATCCCTGCCACTACAGTGCCTCACACTAGTGTAATAGGTAGTCAAATTATATGTGTAATTTATGCCTCTAGAACACCTGACGGTGCTCCCTGCATATTGGGCCTCTCTATGTGACCAGGCTGTGTAAAAGTGTCACACACGTGGTATTGCTAAACTCAGGAGGAGTAGTAGAATATATTTTGGGGTGTAATTTTTCTATGTACATGCTGTGTGTTAGAAATATTGTATACATGGACAACTTTGTGTAAACAAAAATGCTTTTTCATTTTCTTTCCACATTTTTCAAAAACTTGTGGCAAAAATGACATGTTCAAAAGACTCATTATGCCTTATAGTATATGCGTTGAGGTGTTTACTTTCCAAAATGGGGTCATTTTTTGGGTGTTTCCATTGTCCTGCTGCTCCTGTACTTTCAAAATTGCAAGAGGTAGTCAAGAAATGAGATGTGTAATTTATGCTCCTAGAAAGCTAGATGGTGCTCCCTGCATGTTGGGCCTCTGTATGTGGCCACATTGTGTAAAAGTCTCACACCTGTGGTATAGCCATACTCAGGAGGAGTAGTAGAATGTATTTTGGGTTGTAATTTGTGGTATGCATATGATGTGTGTGAGAAATAACCCATTAATATGACAGTTTTGCGAAAAAAAAAGAAAAAAATCTTTTTGCAAAGAATTGTGGGAAAAAAATTAAACTTCAAAAAACTCACTGTGCCTCTTACTAAATACTTTGGACTGTCTGCATTCCAAAAAGGGGTCATTTGGGGGGTATTTTTACTTTCCTGGCTTGTTAGGGTCTCAAGAAATGAGATAGGCCATCAGTACATCAGGTGTGATCAATTTTCAGTGAATGGCACCATAGATTGTAGACTCTATAACTTTCACACAGACTAAATAATATCCACTCATTTGGGTTATTTTTACCAAAGATATGTAGCAGTATACATTCTGGCCAAAATTTATGAAGAAAAATTACTAATTTGCAAAATTAAACTTAATGCATTTTTTTTTACCAAATTTTTGGTCTTTTTTCATTTATAGCGCAAAAAATAAAAAACCCAGAGGTGATTAAATACCACCAAAAGAAAGCTCTATTGGTGTGAAAAAAAGGACAAAAAAATCATATGGGTACAGTGTTACATGACTGCGTAATTGTCATTCAAAATGTAACAGCGCTGAAAGCTGAAAAATGGTCTGGTTAGGAAGGGGGTTTAAGTGCCCAGTGGTCAAGTGCTTAATAACATGATAAGTTGAGTTAAAGGCATTGTACATTTTCAAATGTTTTCATTGTTTTAATTATTTCTAGTGTATCAGTGTAGTTCTATTCCCTGTGTGGTTTGTCCTTGCCTTGTAATGATGGTCTCACATACAGTATCTCACAAAGTGAGTACACCCCTCACATTTTTGTAAATATTTTATTCTATCTTTTCATGTGACAACACTGAAGAAATGACACTTTGCTACAATGTAAAGTAGTGAGTGTACAGCTTGTATAACAGTGTAAATTTGCTGTCCCTTCAAAATAACTCAACGCACAGCCATTAATGTCTAAACTGCTGGCAACAAAAGTGAGTACACCCCTAAGTGAAAATGTCCAAATTGAGCCCAAAGTGTCAATATTTTGTGTGGCCACCATTATTTTCCAGCACTGCTTTAACCCTCTTGGGGATGGAGTTCACCAGAGCTTCACAGGTTGCCACTGGAGTCCTCTTCCAGTCCTCCATGATGACATCACAGAGCTGGTGGATTTTAGAGACCTTGCGCTCCTCCGCCTTCCGTTTGAGGATGCCCAATAGATAGATGCTCAATAGGGTTTAGGTCTGGAGACATGCTTGGCCAGTCCATCACCTTTACCCTCAGCTTCTTTAGCAAGGCAGTGGTCATCTTGGAGGTGTGTTTGGGGTCGTTATCATGTTGGAATACTGCTCTGTGGCCCAGTCTCTGAAGGGAGGAGATCATGTTCAGCATCAGTATGTCACAGTACATGTTGGCATTCATGGTTCCCTCAATAAACTGTAGCATCCCAGTGCCGGCAGCACTCATGCAGCCCCAGACCATGACACTTCCACCACCATGCTTGACTGTAGGCAAGACACACTTGTCTTTGTACTCCTCACCTGGTTGCAGCCTCACACACTTGACACCATCTGAACCAAATAAGTTTATCTTTGTCTCATCAGACCACAGGACATGGTTCCAGTAATCCATGTCCTTAGTCTGCTTGTCTTCAGCAAACTGTTTGCAGGCTTTCTTGTGCATCATCTTTAGAAGAGGCTTCTGTATGGTCTTGGCCACCGTGCTGCAGTTCAATTTCAGGTCTTGGCAATCTTCTTATCGCCTAGGCAACAATACTTTTTTCAGATCCCCAGAGAGTTCTTTGCCATGAGGTGCCAGTATGAGAGAGTGAGAGCGATAACACCAAATTTAACACACCTGCTCCCCATTCACACCCGAGACCTTGTAACACTAACGAGTCACATGACACCGGGAAGGGAAAATGGCTAATTGGGCCCAATTTGGACATTTTCACTTAGGGGTGCGCTTACTTTTGTTGCCAGCGGTTTAGACATTAATGGCTGTGTGTTGAGTTATTTTGAGAGGACAGCAAATTTACACTGTTATACAAGCTGTAAACTCACTACTTTACATTGTAGCAAAGAGACAGGCCCGGAGCTAGGAATGAAATGGATAAGCGCAGGGCATACATGACAGGGTGGAAGGGGAACCTTACAGCATGGGGTTAATCGTGTAAGGGGTTAAGTCATGGTTATTACCTGATTGGCCAAAGAGACCCAGACCAGAGAGTATGGGAGGAATGTAGGTGCAGAGTTTGCAGGCAGGGGTGTGACAGAATCAGTTGGAGAACTGGAGCCAGCAGATGAATTCCCTCCCCTTTTTATGTTGGGTCACTCTGGGTTGGTGATAGTTTGCGGATGTTTGGAGGTTTGGGGTCCTTGAAAGGGTGGAAAATCTGGTGTTTTCGGAAAAAGGTGGGGAACCATCTTTGGTATGGTCCCCTATAGTTGGTGGTCCAATAATAGTGACCAGGTCATGGTAGACCAGCAATGCATCTGAGGTCAGCTGGGATTGCCCCCGAGGCAGGGTCTTAAGGCTGTGGGCATATCTTAGCTAGTGGGTGCCACAGACACAATGTTTCAGTAATATGGTAACTTCAAGGACTTCAAACCCAAGCTAACCTGTAATGTTATGTTTTGTTATTTATTCTTACGGCCATTTAATCCCACTTTGAGTCAAGTGTTTTATTGGGTAGTGGGAGGTATAACTCAAGAGGCAGGCCAGAGGTTATTGGTAATTGGTGATCTCTGATCTACCCTAGTCATGTCATTTCTTCAGTGTTGTCACATGAAAAGATATAATAAAATATTTACAAAAATGTGAGGGGTGTACTCACTTTTGTGAAATACTGTATGGTGGCTGTAGGCACAAGACAACTTCCTGTTCTGGGTCACACAGCATCCAATGCATGCATTGCCATCCACTCTGTGTGAGTCCTGGAAAAACATCTTCCAGCTGCATGGTAACCTCTCTGTGTGTCTGTGAATGCTCTGCTTGTTTGAGGCAGTGTCAGATCCAATTACTACACATGCAGAGCACTAGACTGAGAGGCCCAGGGACTAAGGGATACGTAGTTTCTTCTTCTGTTGGGCAGACATGCCCACAACATGTTATACTTTGTATACTGAACCGTATTTATTATGTTCCTTTATATTTTAGCACCCTCTACTTTACAGTTTGGTTAGGTAAATGTATGCTGACTCACAGTAGTCAAAGTGAAGTCCCACCCAAAAGTGGAACTTCTACTTTAAGTGATGGTGACCCCATGACATGCCACAATTAGCATGTCATTTTTTTGGGGGGGAGGGGGGTGGGTACCCAGTTTTCATAGGTACCTCACTCCCACTTCCTCTCCTGGCACTGTGGCGCCGGAAGGAAGTTCACCTCTCCCCCCTCCCTCCCTACAATCTTTTGTTACCTGTGACGGCTCGCACATGCACAGTGCATGCCTGGCTGCGAAGCCACAGCCGGGCACCCACACTTGCTATGCCGGCACCGCAAAGGGGAGGGGGAGAGGAGCGAGGCTTCAAGCGGCTGCATCGCTGGAGCGTGGGACAGGTGAGTAGCCATTTATTAAAAGTCAGCAGCTACACTTTTTGTAGCTGCTGACTTTAAAAGGGTGGAATTGCTGTCGGTTCAGATTAAGGTCGGGCTCCCTGCAGACCAGGCCTCTATCATCTCCCCCTGGTTCTTGGGGTCAATGGAAATGTCTAGAAGCTAGGGGGTGGAGGGAAAGGGGCAGGGTCTAAATATTGATGGGCGTTTCTAGCACTCTCCAGGTAGGAGACCTGGCAGCCTGGCCCATAAAAGTTGAAGAGCCTAGCCAGCAGTGGTGATTGTCGGGTGGATGATGGAGTGCCGAGGTTGATGTTGCAAGGCCTGGGAGGGGACCCCGAGGCTAGGAGAGCTCTGCCTCCAGGCTGGAGCTGAGGAAGGAAGGAGAGAAAGCTAAAGAGACGGACCTTCACCTCCCTTCAGTCTCATCCAGGAGATGCCCTGTGTAGCATGGGAAGACCTGTTACAGCAGGAGGACTGAACAGCAGTCTTATCCAAGGCAACAAGATTCAAAGGCAAAGTGTGAGTACCTCTACCTACACCCCCCAGAGCCTACAAGGGGGAGGCTGCCAGATCATGCAATATTTAGCAAGCCTTTATGGGACAGTGTCATAAGGGGTTACAGCATCGTGACGTGCAGCAAGCCTGCTTTTCAGGACCCTGATAGACATGGGGGTCTGGTTGGAGTCTTGTGGGGGACTCGTCCTGGGAGTCATCGATGGGATGGAGTGGCTGTGTCTTATCTGCCCGAACTGCCAGATACTCATCACGGAGGTCACTGCTTGGGCCCGGCACGGCTACTGTGACGAGACATTAACCCGACGGGTATCTACATTGCAGGAGCCCTAATATTACCTGGTAGACCTGCAATCAGGGCTTTGTTGTCCGCAGCCGCGGAAGTCCCAAAGGGCTGGATCGGGCCTGATGACACCACCCAAAGGCGGGGTAGAGTTGTGGCCTGGCAACTTCCCCGTGAACACAGAGGACAGAGGGGAAGAGGGGGCTTTCCTGACCTGCAGCCTGGTCGGAGACCTGGAGACCATGAGTACCGTTAAAGGGGAGCCGGGGTCCCTGAAATACTGGCTGAGTCCCAACCCATAGGCATCCCATCTATGCCGGAGTCAGTAGCTGAGGGAAAGGCACACCCTGTCGAGCCAAGTGAGGATGCCAGAGACAGGTCCATAGACTAGGGGTCACCCAGACTGCTGGCGGAATTTGGATCTTTGGAGCACCTGGTTGAGTGGTCATCTCCAAGTGAGGGGTCTGATGAGGAACCAAGGCGGGAAGATCTCATACCTTGTACTTTTCTGATGGGGATGAGTCGGAGCCCCCTTAGGATTCAAAGACTGCAGCAGGAATCCCTAGTACTAGCAGCCATACCTTTTACAACAGGCCTTCCACCACCCAGACCAGGGCAGCAACCTACCGTCAAGTGGTGGTTAAATCGCTGGACACCCAAGTTCTGCCAGGGAAAGGGAAGAGGCTACCTCATATTACGGGGATTATTTGTGATGGCTTTAGTAATGCACTCATTCATACAACATTTTTTATAATATATATAAATAGATGTCTATGTGATATGGAAGAGGGTATTTTTTTTAAGGAAACTAAAGGGGGCAACTTAAATAAATATCAGAGGTCTAAAATGGAAATTTTTGTGTAACATACACAGCTAAGGCAGATGTTAGGAAAGCGCACTAGCTTAATGGTTTGCAATGCTCCCTTGCAGCACTGGGGTCCGTGGTTTGATTTCTGGTCAGGACACTATCCGCCTGGAGTTTGCATGTTCTCCCTGTGTTACTGGGGTACACTGCTTTCCTTTCACACTTCAAAGACATGCTGATAGGTTAATTGGCTCCTGTCCATAATTAGCCCTAGTATGATATTCTATTAAACGTTCCCAAAATATCTGCCTCAACAGCAGATGAAAGGCTTCCCCAGGGAGCACTATAGAAATGTAAGTTAAAACCTTTTTTCATTTTTAGACTGTTGGTGGCACTTGTCCACAGCAGCATTGCAGCTGGAGAGGAAGTCAAGAGAAACTTGGTTTCTCTATGGTTCCCTAGGTCACTGGGGAAGCTATCTGATTGGAAGCTGCTGCATCATGTGACTCGAGCAGCCATCTTGGGTCAGGCAGAGCTTATTTAAGGCTCTGGTTCCCAGGTGTGGCATGCATTTGCAAGTGGGAAGAGTAGGGACAGGTACCCTGTCTGTTAGGGACAGAACTAGCGGCAGGGAAAGGTTCTTGATGAGGAGGGAAAGCAACTTCTTTGGACATCTTCCTGTTTGGTCATGAGGTGGCCAAGCCACATTCTGCCCCTCTTCACATGGCCGCTGTCAGTTTGGCTGAAACCTGCTCTCTGCATGCTGTTGGGGCCCGTTAGCGTTCCCTATCGGGCTGCCTTCCCCCTCAGTTTGTTGTGAACTCTTTGCATTACTTCGATACATATTCTTTACATTGCACTTTGACTGTGTGTGCTATTGCTGCCACACCACGCTGCACCCTGCCTACAAGGTTTTTATTGCTGTCTGTGTCCCCATTAGGGAGGCTCACCCTCTCTATTTGTCATGGTGACTGTTATCACCAAAAGTGAAAGGAGACCCCAAATTTTAGAGTGGTCACCATAACAGGAATAGAGGGGAAATCTTCCAATGAGGACACTAGTACTGGCGACAACCAGGGATTCCCTCACTTTTGAGGGATTTCCCCTCATTTCCTGTTTTCCACTATGGGACAGGAAGTGAAGGGACATCTCTCCGATGGGTCACAGATTGGGAGAGTAACCTGACAGAAGTGATAACCCTCCTTTACCAGATTCAAAATGCCTTCAGTTATAAATAATTAAAGGCATTGTAAAGGCTTAAGGTTTTTCACCTTAATGCATTTTATGCATTAAGGTGAAAAACCTTCTGTGCTGCAATAGCCCGCCAGAGCCACCCCCTTTTTCTTACCTGAATCCGTTTTTTCCAGTGATGAGCATGAGCCCAGTGGCTACAACCACTGTCTCTGTCCTCATTTGATAGATTGATAACAGCAGGAGCCATGGGCGGGCGGGAGGGGGAGTCCTTCTGGACACAGCAGTGGGACTCTTGAGCACACCTGCACGGGTGCCCCCATGGAAAGCGACTCTTTGTGGGGGCAGCTGATGAAGAGGAGGAGCCAGGAGCGCCGCCGGGACACCCCAGATCAGGGTCACTCTGTGCAAAACCCTTGCACAGAGCAGGTAAGTATGACATGTTTATTATTTTAAAAAAATGAACCTTTACAATCACTTACATATAAACCAGTAGGGATGCAAATCCCTACACTTGCCCTATTTATTTATTTTGTAGACGCAAACAGTTTTTCACAATAGACATCATTATGGTTGTAATGTACAAAGGAGGTATAGGGGCAAGGTTTTGCTGCACCGTGACTTAGGCCATGTATAAAATGTCACCTAGCGTTTCAGGTTTGTACAGATTCACTATAAAAGTACCAGGTTGATGTACTGGAGCATTGCAGGAAAGACGACATGACGGGGTCACTTCATACAATCCTGCATTTCCAAGCGGGCCCTCTGTAGTGAAAGCGCGGTTTGTTAACAGTACCTTCCTTCATTGGTCTCTTTGTGTGATTGCCGTTTTGATCCTCGCCGTGACAGCAGCATGATCTCACCTGGTACTTCTCTCTGTGTGAAATATCTCTGGTACTTAATGGAATGTTTAAAAGGCACATCCAGCCTTGCAGTGCCCTGTGGCACCCTTTGCTATTTTAACACGGGGCCCTTCTCCTGCAAAGGGGTAATTGAGGCCTGGACTTCTGCTGGAGATAAAAGCCCTCTGGGGATGACGATGATAATTACCAAACTCATTCAACTTTGGGAGCTCAGCTGGGATTTGAACCCAGGTCTACAGAGGTTAAAGGTTAATGTGGTAACCTCAGAGACCCTCTCCAGCTCGGTGCCCCGCCATCCTTAATATACGCAATTGCAGTTGGAGATTACAAGTATTTATTATACACATAATGATCATTTCTGTATACAGTTGTGCTGATTCACACAAAATACGCTCTGTCTACACACATAGAACATATTGAACGCATGCCTATACAACCATACACAGCCAAGCCAGCACAAGCATGTACTACAGCAGCCGAACACTAATTGCGGCATATTACATATTGTCCTTGGCCTGTACATTGATAGGATTGGGACTCTGTAAATTGCTGCAGAATTTGTTAACATTATTAAATTGACTAAAATAAATACATACAGTACAGTAGTCTCAAACCCTCAGCATTTTTTTTTAGTTTTTAGTTTGAGACACTGAGCACAATAAAATAAACATTCCCCAGCAAACTATTTGTTACATTTCCTACCCCAGCACTTGCAGTTTGCAACTTTTGATGCTACTGGCTCCTGTTCTCTCAGTGCGGCTTCCCTAAACTACCAGTCTTCATAAGAAAGCGTTAACTAGAGATCCACCTAAATTTCGACATATCAGCCAAAAATGCAGAAAAAGAAAAAAAGTGCTGATAATGGCACACAATTTAACACAGGTGCGTTATTGATGCGTTCTTGCTACTTTTTCAATGCATTTCAATGGGGTGGTGCGATTTTGGTGCTGTTTTTTTAACTGACCAAAAATGCAGCAAGCAGGATTTTTAATACCACAACAGAAGTGCAATGGACCAGTGTGAAGACATACATAGAATTTAAAGGTATGCATTTTTCTTGAGGTTTTTTTGCTCTAAAGGTACCGATAATTGCCAACAATAAATTCATATTCATTTAAATTCATGATATTAGTTAACCACTTAAAGCGGTAGTAAACCTATCCATTTAACAGTTTAAAAACCAGTTACATTTCCGGCACGTGCCAGAAATGTAACACTCCCATTGGTTGTGCTCTAAACCAAACTGTCAAACCATCCAATGGCTGGTGTCATAGCTGATCACATGTGCAGCATCATGGCAGTTGTAGATTAAACAGAGGCCAAGATGGCAGCTTCCTTGGCTGAAAATGATAGGAGGGTTTACTACCACTTTAAGGACATTATTAGATTATAAGCTCTTCTGAGCAGGGCCATCTTGATCCTCTTGTATTTTATTGAATTGTAACTGTATTGTCTCTCTTTTACATTGTAAAGCGCTGCGTAAACTGTTAGCACTATATAAATCCTGTATAATAATAATAATTGGGACAGAGCACTTTTTGCGATCCGGCACTGCATCGCTTTAACCGACAATTGCGTGGTCGTGCGATGTTGTACCCAAATTAAATTGACACTCTTTTTTTCCCACAAATAGAGCTTTCTTTTGGTGGCATTTGATCACCCCTGCGTCACTTCTGATCACCGCTAATAACAAAAAAAGAGCGACAATTTTGAAAAAAAAAAAAACAATATTTTTTACTTTTTGCTATAATGCATATATATATATATATATATATATATATAAAAAATATATATTTATGGTAAAAAAAAAATTGCGATCGGCGTTTATTGATTGGTTTGCGCAAAAGTTTCTGCGTTTACAAACCACGACAATTCATTTCTGGCGTTTTTACTATTTTTTTTCTTTTACTAGTAATGGCGGCAATCTGCGATTTTTATTGGGACTGCAATATTGCAGCGGACATATCGGACATTTTTGACACTTTTTTGTGACCAATGACATTTATACAGCAATCAGAAATGTAAATATCCACTGATTACTGTGTAAATGTCATTGGCAGTGAAGGGGTTAACCTGCAGGGGGCGGTCTAGGGGTTAACTGTGTTCCCTAGACATGTTCTAAATGTGAGGGGGCTGGGCTGCCAGGGGCACCAGAGATCTAACTGATCCCAGTGACTGGGATCAGTAGATCTCTTACATGACACCTGACAGAACGGGGAAACGCCATGTTTACAACAGTGGTTCCCCGTTTTTCTTCTCTGCCAGGTCATCGCATGTAACTGGCGGACACTGAGTCCGCCGGACCCGTGGCCACGCTGCTGCAGAGTGCCCGCTAGCCAGGCACGAGCGAGCCGCCGTTTATAAACGGCAATTCACACTACAGTGCCACTCTGCAGCAGTAAATGTACGCAAGGCGGTCAGGAAGTGGTTAAAAAGTTGAATATAATACAATTATATATAAAAATATATATATTTTTTAAAAACTGTCATTTTCAGTTTTGGTTTTCGGCCAAGTGCATCCTGCATTTTCGGCTTCAGTTTCGGCACCAAAATTTCCATTGGGTGCATCTCTAGAATTAACAATGGACAGTGCAGTCTGGAGCCAGTCTGTTGGCTCGGAGAAGGGAGGGGGAGGAGCGGTGAGGAGCAGTGGAGTGCCGTACCATCATAGGCTACAGGGTTGTGTGTTTCTATTGCTGCACACAGGAAATGGAGACACGACTCTAGTCCCTGCGTGCAAAGAATGGCTCCATAGGAAGCTGCAAAAGAAAGCAGTCACCCTGATACATGAAAACGGGGGGCTGGGGGGTAAGGTTAGGAGGGGGGCAGCTTAAACTGGAACATAGGCAAGTGGTAAAGAAACTTGATATTCAGTAAGTGACTAAATCAGCTGCTGAAAGTGCTTAAAAAATGAGTGTTTAATGTTACTGCATAAGGAATGAGGCATGGGTACCATGAAGGTGCAGTTCAGTCCCTAAATGTGAGAACCCCTCAACCAAAAAAATTGCCCATGGGACTTTAGAGAACTGCACCACACATGAACAAATCAACAATTACTTAAACAATTGAATTTTTATTCAAATACAAAAATATAAAATCATGAATAAAAATCCATAAAGCATGACAAAATATAATGAATAATTACCATGTATACACTTCAAAATATCCAATTGGTACCCTTATCACTCTCAGCACGTTTCGTGAAACAAAGTTCACTTCTTCAGGAGACGATAACACTTTAAAGGATATCTGTATGGAAGCCTATATCAGCAATTACGAAATGATAAAAGAAAAAAAAATAATGCAAGGCCAAAAAAACAACTTACCCAACAGAGTACCAACTACGTAAAATAAAAATTTTCAGGTAAAAAGCAGTGGGGTGTACTGGCAAAATGTCTCTGTCCGGGAACTGTAAAGTGGCAGCAGGCCACAGAACAGGGGCCACAGATGGAAGGGAAAAGACCAGATGACCAGACAGGGTGAAAAACTACAAAGGGAAAATTTAAAAAATAGACAAATAATGTGAAGGAATTAAAGTGAATAGCTATTATTAAAAATCACTAAAGTCAAAGTAGATAAGTGTGATTGGAAACAGAGTGAATAGCTACAATTGCAAACCACTGTAGTAAAAGTAGATTCAATTCCTTCACATTATTTATCTATTTTTTCAATTTTCTCTTTGTAATTTTTTTCGCCCTATGTCTGGTATGACCTGAAATTTTTATTTTTACATAGTGGGTACTCTGTTGGGTAAGTTATGTTTTTTGTTTCTTTGGCTATTACCCTGGCATGCATTTTTTTTTTCTAACATAGCCCTATCAGCACCCTCCTGCCTGACATCCTTTAAACTTGGAAAACAAAGGAATCAGCTGAACAGCGGCTGCATCCTAACAGATGTAGACACTATTTTGATATTTTCACAGTCTGCCCCGCCAGCTGTCAGAACATATCATCTGCAGTGGGAGATTCATCCATTCATGCTGTTTAGCCAGGATGGAGGAATCTGTTAGATTTTTTTGTTCAGCCCGCAGGCTAAACAAAATAAATCTATGTGTGTATGGGCAGCTTTCCTCCAGAACTTATAAGAGGAGTACGTGCAGCTACTCAGAAATGGGCTCTCATTACCTTTAGGGTTCATGTGCATGGGGCTTTATTAGACATTTCCTTTCTAGTGTAATACCCCATGCCTAGGGGGTGCATACAGCCTGCCGTACAAGTGAATGGCTGTACATGGTCGTGCTCTTGTAAATGCTGATGCTTCTTTGTGTAGCACCCTCTAGGAAGGTAGGTGCTAGAAGATAGATATTTTTGGAGAGTATGAACATTTAGGCAGGCCTAGCTGATGGCTAGGCCTGTTTGTTTTCATTCTGGGCTGGGAATGTCTCAGGGTAGTACTGGGTGACTCACAGGTGGTATCATCAGGAACTACCACTTCTTTCCAGAAGCTTCTGGAGTTTTCTGGAAAGAGAGGTGGAAAGGGAAGGTGTAGCCACCTGGGGTAATTTGAGGAGCTCTGACCAATCCCCAAGCTGGCTTGGCAGGGGTTAGGCCCCCTTAAATACCCAGGGTCAGCCCAGCTGGGGGGGAGTTGTTGGGAGGAAGAGATGAAGTAAGAGTGTGCTGAAGCTTTCGGGGCCTAGAGGGAGCTCCCCAGTCTGGGGTGGGGGGGGGTGTGACCTTGGGCCTGGGCTCAGGTGCAGTAGGGACCACTTTCAAGAACTCATGAAAAGGTCCTGGACAGGAGGCACAAGAGAGAGCAAGGAGAGGACAGCCAGAGATTGCACTGCTGAGAGACTCCAGGTAGGACAAATGGTTGCAGCCGGGAAGGCTGGTGAGTGATGCACAGTCAGGAGGACTGGGGAGGCACACCTGAGAGGACTGGGAGTTTTCAGTCAAAGATGGGTGCAGAACCACAGGAGTGGACTGTGGGAAGAGGGGCAGCTGAGGGTTGGCAGGGCCTGAAGAGAGCTTACTGGGATCAGTAGCCGTGTTGAGGACAGTTAGCACCAGAACCATTCTACATAATAGGGGCCCAGGGTCCCTGCCTGCAAAGGGCCATTTGCGGTGCTAACTGGTCTGGGAAATTGCAGCAAGTGAAGTGCTGGAGGAGTAATGGTCTGCAGCAAGAGTGAAGTGCTGGTGGAGTAAGGGAGTAAAGGTCTTAACCAAGAGTTGTGCTGGAGAGAAGACTGGAGTGTATAAACTGAGTGTATATAGTAGTCCCAAGCAAGTTGTGCTAAATCTTACTGGGCATCCCATATTCCCCTTTCCCATCCAAGTCCAATCCCCTCAATAAAACAAAAAAAAACAAATCTTATGGATTGTTCTATGTCTCGAAGTGCCTGAGAGATGAATGCCGGGCTGGGCAGGTTTACGGGTGAACCACAATATTCAGCAGCCCCTATGGGGGGCACCGTTACATTTGGGGGAGCGTTGTCCAGGATCACATGCTCACGGTTACCCTGGCAGCCGTTGCCCCTAGCAACTGAAGTTGATTGAGCCAGGGAATTGTGCTTTGTTCCACCACCAGTTGAGGAATTAAACTTTGGGGAAAGACCTATGTGCTCTGCCTGCTATTCAGTGCTACAATAACAAGTGTTGTTGTCCATAGCAGCCAGCAGGAGCTGCCTTCAAGTTCATCTTATTGCTGCCTGCTCACCCTGTTGCCCCACCCGTGGCTGGGACGGACACTTGTGGTAAAAATCTGCAACTCAGGAATTGTTCACCATGTGCTGTCACTCATGGAAACCGGGCGATCGCACCCATGGATTACAAATACATCCAGCGATCTGCTAACGCTGGATGTCTTGAGTTTGATTACAAACATGTCCAGCAATCTGTTAATGCTGGGCATTTTGAACTTTTGCTCCAAAACCCTGCTTTGAACAGTAAAGTGTGCCTGGAAGTGTCTACTGTTGTCCGGGGTAATCGGGGTAAGGCCGCCGGTGCCTGTGGGCGGGACTGTGCTAAAAGTGTTCCCTTCAGTGAGGCATGGGTTACAAATTTTATTGTTGCTACCGGCAACCATCTGGGAAGTCAGTGGTCATCTGCTTCTAGTTGCTTGGGCACAGTTGGTGCCAAGCGACATGCCTGGACAAGTCCTGCTAGCTACAGTGTGCCTGCAAACTTTAGTTCGTCTAACAAGGGGTAACAGCAGCATGTCCAGGGAAGAGCCTGCTTATCAGTTCTGCAGACGCCAGTCTGTCTGGAAGCGAGGGGGCGGTGCCATGCCCTGGAGGAGACTCAGCTAGCAGCAGAAACCATGAGGCGGATGAGCAATATGGCGGAGAGTGCTCGGATACTCCCAGGGCTGACCAGGTTGCCTGAACTGCAGGAGCGGACACTGGTCGACACTGGTGTCCAGTCAGAGCATCACGGGGGATTCGCCCTTGGGGTGATTGAAAAGATGGAGCGGCTGTGCCTGTTGTGTCCAGACTGCTGGATACCAACCACGGTGGTCAGTGCCTGGATCCGGTGCGGTCATTGTGGTGAACTGCTCATCCGGCTTGTATCCAGCCAGCAGGAACCATAGTATTACTGCGTGGACCTGCATTCAGAACTGTGTTGCGTGCAGCCACAAAAATCCCAGGAGGCCAGAGCAGGCCTGGAATCATCACAGAAAGGCGGGGTAGAGTCTGAGCCTGGTGACTCCCCCGCAAACATTTGTGACATAAGGGAAGAGGAGTCTGCCGTGGCCTGTGGGCTGGTCGCAAGTACTGCCCAGCAAGAACCAGATAAAGTCCCTGAAATGCCGGCCACCTCTGTGTCAGTAGCCATCTCCCTCTGCAAGGAGCCAGTGCTGGAAGGTGTGCCCTCAGGTGAGCCGAGGAGGAAGGCGAGGACAGGGCCATAGATTGAGGTTCTCCTAGACTGCAAGCTGACATTGGGTCACTGGAGAGCAGGATGGACATCTCCTGATAGCAGCTCGGAGGAGGAATGGGAGATAGAAGGTTCACAGGTCCTGGAAGTTCCTTGCGAGGGAAAAGAAGAGCCAGAGTCTGCTGGGAGGCCCGAAGACACAGCAGGAACCCCTATCAGTTACAGACAACTTTTTGTCCAAAGACCTTCCACCACCCAGACCAGAGCAGCTGAATAAAGGCGGTGGGATGTCTGTATCCTGCCCGGGAAAGGTAAACCAAGGGAGCTGCCCCGATTTTCCCGGTTCCAGTGGGAAGTTCAGCGTAGGGTTGCTCTGGAGTAGAGTCTAGACTTTCCCTATGTCCCTCCTGAAACCATGGACATCATTGAGAACTCATGGGGAGAGTGGGATGATGACCTGATTTGGGAGTACCTACACGTCACTAAGCTGCTGCGGGTGCCAGAGTGTAAAAAGACCTGGGCCCGCTTTGAGGACATTTGGAAGGAATGGCGACTGAGGAGGTCTATCTACAAAGACAGAGTGATGATTGCCAAGGTGGAACGGCCTACGAAGAGTCACTCTGTCTCCATCAAGGAGGAAGGGGGCGGCAGGAAGAGATTGCCCGACCCGCACTTTTATGCTTGAGGGGACTTTTGGAGGTGCAGCCATCATAAGAGTCAACACATGGACTGCCAGAGAGTTGCAGAGTGAGTATATTCCTTTCCTTACCCTGACTTTGCAGGATCAGTGTCAGGGCTGGGCTCAGCCCTCCCTTCTCAGAGTTCAAGTTGCTCAGCTGTCGGTTAATTACCTGTACTCTTCATTCCACAGTGACTCGCCTGGTCTTGATTTCCTTCTCTTCAGCTAGCCCTGCTGGCTATTTAAACTGCCTGGATCATATCTCCTGTGCCTTCACCTGGTCAACATATCGGGATACTCTCTGCTGTGTTTTCCTGTTAAAGACTTTT
>BLSH010224685.1:659408-669502 GCA_018402905.1 Glandirana rugosa
TTTACACCTCGTAACACGGAAGGGGCGAAGGTGTAGAGGTCGTGGCGAGGCTTCAGACTCCCTTCTTGGCTTACCAGGATTCAAGAATCCTGTTATAAAATTCTTACAAGATGGTACAGAGTGCCAACGGTTCTGCATCGGTTCTTCCCTCAGACTTCGGAGCGGTGCTGGAGATGTGGAAGCGGGGAAGGCACAATGCTCCACATTTTTGGGACTGTCCAAAACTGCGTCCCTTTTGGAAGGGGGTGACCCACACCATAAAAAACCTGACTGGCGTGGATGTGGAAGACAAGCCACTGGCGTGTTTATTACACTTGACAGACCATCCCATCAAGAAGTACAAAACTTCCTTAACAATGCAGCTGCTGAATGCGGCTAAGACATGTATCCCTCTCTGTTGGAAGTCGGAGCTCCCTCCCTCTCTGGCACTTTGGTTCTCGAAGGTTAATGACCTGAGAAATATGGAAGACCTGACTGCCACCCTGAACGACAGGGAGGAGGCCTTTCGGGAGACTTGGCGGCCTTGGCAGTACTTTGTCTATACAGACGCCTATCTGGCAGAATGTCACGCTGAGCCACTGGATCGGCGTGACACCGGGGGGTCCTAAACAGGTGACAGGCAATTCCCACTATATCCTTTTTACTTTTTGTCTATCTATCTGCTATATTATACTTCTACTCTGTTCTGTAGTTTCATAATTCAAAAAGTTGAGTTTCCTGGTGATAACCTGGCCTTATCTCTCCCTCCCGCTCCGTGGCGGCTGGTCCTGGAGGTGGGTGGGGTCCTGGCTGCGGTGGGGGGGGGGTATCTGGCGGTCTTCCTCCAGGTCCCTCAGTCGCTGGGGCCAGTTGTCTCTGCCTCTCCCTGGACGTTAATCAACCCTGGGGTCATTTCATAATAAGGTTTTTGTTTTTTTTTTCGGTTCAGAACGGTTGATGGGGCTGTCGGAGTGGGAGGACCAGTAGGACGTGCAGCTTTCAGCTAGGCACCTGAGTGCTCAACGCTGCCCGCCCTTGCGGCGGGCTACGGTTACAGACCATGGAGTGCACTTACATGTTGTTCTAGCTTTTTCAAGATATAAGAATAAGAATACTGTACCCTCTATTACTATGTATAATGTTGCTCTATTCTGATATACACCTTGTCTCCATGATTCTGTATTTGATGATGGCTTTCCAGTTGCATGTATCCTTCAAATTTTTTCTTTGGAAAATAAAGGAATTACAAAAAAAAAAAAAAAATTGTGGGAGCAGTACTGTTGTCTCCTGTTAGAAATGGGAACCATGGTGTCACGACACCTGGGGTCAGGTGACAGGTGCACACCACTAAGGTTATGGACCTATAGCTGACTGCTGCTAATGAGTTCCGGCTGGTACGGGAAGAGGAGCCCCTGAAGCACGGACACTGGAACACAGTCAGCTAGTGCATCAGTTTCTCCAGAGGGCAGAGTCTAAGAGCCAGTAGGTATTCGCCAGAGCCTCTGGTGGTGAGGTTGGATTTGGCTGCAACTGGATCCAGGTCGCAGCCCCCGGGGTCCCCTAGCTCACGCTCGGCAGGCTACAGGTGGAAGAGAGGAAGCAGCAGCACAGGAACAGCAAGGGATAGTCAGTGGCCTAGCAAAGAGTCAGGGCCACCAGCAGACAGGAGAAACAGAGAACAAGCTGTAGATAGGGGTATCAGGCAGGCAGGGATAACCAGAGAACAAGCCGAAGATCGGGATATCAGGCAGGCATGGATAGTCAGAACAAGCCAAAGATCGGTAACCGCAAATAGACACAGAGCATCCGACAGGAACAACCAGACACAAAGCCAAACACACACAACATTGATCGGCATTGCAGACTTGCACTGCCAGGTGTTATATAATGTTCCTAATTAGGGCCTGGGGTGGAGCTCAGCTGAGGAGGGCTACTAAAGCACATAGGTGAGGAAGGCACAGCCTCTTACTGGACACATGCAGCAAGGTAGGCAACAGACAATACATGAATGTTACTGTGGTTTCAGGACACGTGGTTTATTTATAAAAAATTAGCAAATGCATAGAATTTTTATATACCAATATAATTGATGTACCCCAATCTTAATTCTTTACGTTTGCTTTTCCTTTCCTTTAGTTTTATTTTTATATTGTTATCTTTTGTATTGTTTATTCAATAATCAATAACACAAAATATAGTTCAATGCAACTTTATGAAACAGTAATAACTTCCCTTACATGATGAAAAAATAATATATATGTTTTGCTATTTATTAACATTTAAGAATGTAATTCCTATTCAAACTATGCATATATATATGTTCCATACAAATGTTATGACTTACGTTTTATGTGAAACAATAACTCTTTTCAATAAAAAGTTTGTAAACAAAAAGAATAGGAGGTTTAGGAAAATATGTAGTCTTTTCAAAACCCAACTCTGGGAATTACAAAAAAAATAAAATGAAACATAACCCTTGCTGTGGGTCTATCCCCCCCATGCCCTGCAAAAATGAAATGCTCATTAACTCTAGGAGACGAGGAATAAGGTGTAATACTTGTGATAAATACTGTTACCCACTTAGATAGGGGGATATATGGTCCACAGTGCTAGCAGCCTCCAGGGAGTAGGGACACCACAGTAGTAGCATACGCACAGGATCTTTGTAGCTTTTCAAGGTGTAGTACTTACCTTGCTCCACCAGGCTCCAGTGCTCTCTGCTCCAGGTTGTGGGCAGTACATTGCTATCATCATGTACAATGCAGGCCTACTGGCTCTGCATTGTAATTACTGAAATCATTGTGTGACCCCTGGGCCTGGAGCATTTTATAGAAGAGTTTTCAGTGGACCAGTCGCACAGATCTAGGTGTTATATCTTATTACTCATCTCCTGGATTAAACCAGCATTTAATATTTGCAGTGCAGGGGGCCCCACTGAAAGGGCAGTTTTTGTTTTGTTTTTTTGCAATTCCCGGAGTTGTGTTTCAAATGTTTTCTTTAGACATGCATACAATAGGTGCATGATGTGAATTCCCAATGTGTGCTGATGTTTTTTCTATGTATAGTTTGTAAATGTACACTCACCGACCACTTAATTATCTACACCTTGCTAGTACCGGGTTGGGCCCCCTTTTTCCTTCAGAAATGCCTTAATTCTTCATGGCATAGATTCAACAAGGTGTTGGAAATATTCCTCAGAGATTTTGGTCCATAGTGACAATGATAGCATCACACAGTTGGTGCAGATTTGTTGGCTGCACATCCATGATGCAAATCTCCCGTTCCACCACATCCCAAAGGTGCTCTATTGGATGAGATCTGGTGACTGTGGAGGCCATTGGAGTCTAGTGACCTCATTGTCATGTTCAAGAAACCAGTGATGAGATGATTTGAGCTTTGTGACAGTGTGCAGTTTCCTGCTGAAAGGAGGCATCAGAAGATGGGTGCACTGCAGGCATAAAGGGATGGACATGGTCAGCAACAATACTCAGGTAGGCCATGGCATTTAAATGATGCTCAATTGGTACTAAGTGGTCAAAGTGTGTCAAGAAAATATCCCCCACACCATTACACCACCACCACCAGCCTGAACCGTTGATACAAGGCAGGATGGATCCATGCTTTCATGTTGTTTTTGCCAAATTTTGACCCTACCATCCAAATGTTGCAGCTGAAATCGAGACTCGTCAGACCAGGCAAAGTTTTTCCATTCTTCTATTGTCCAATTTTGGTGATACTGTGTGAATTATAGCCTCAGTTTCCGCTGACAGAAGTGGCACTCGGTGTGGTCTTCAGCTGCTGTAGTCCATCTGCTTAAAGGTTTGATGTGTTGTGTGTTCAGAGATGGTATTCTGCATACCTTGGCTGTAACAAGTGGTTATTTGAACCAGTCTGCCCATTTCTCCTCTGACCTCAACAAGGCCTTTTCATCCACACAACCTCCGCTCACTGGATATTTTCTCTTTTTCGGAACATTCTCTGTAAACCCTAGAGATGGTTGTGTGTGAAAATCCCAGTAGATCAGCAGTTTTTGAAATACTCAGACCAGCCTGTCTGGCACCAACAACCATGCCATGTTCAAACTCACCAAAATTGCCATTCTTCCCCTTTCTTATGCTCGGTTTGAACTTCAGCAAGTCATCTTCACCACACCTAGATGCCTAAATGCACTGAGCTGCTGCCATGTGATTGGCTGATTAGCAATTTGTGCTAACAAGCAATTGATGTACCTAATAAAGTGGCTTGTGAGTGTGTATGTACATTGGGAAAGCCAAATTTGCAGCTTGTGCTCCCTGCTTCGCAGTATTTCCCAATAGTTGTGTTTTACTGCTTCTTCTCACAAGGCAAATCTATGAGATGGTCATCTCATTGAATCCAGGATATCCTAGATATATGCCTTGGTGTTCCACACAAAATGAATAATACAGCAACAAGTATAGTAGGCACTCAAAAGACTTCCCCTAATGCAGTGTTTTTCAACTCCAGTCCTCAAGGCACACCAACAGGTCATGTTTTCAGGATTTCCATGAGTTTCCACAGGTGATTTGATCAGTTTCACTGCCTTAGTAATTACCACAGCTGTTTCATCTGAGGGAAATCCTGAAAACAAGACCTGTTGGTGTGCCTTGAGGACTGGAGTTGAAAAACACTACCCTAATGAACAAAGTGCATGATTTAACAGTTTAATTGCACCAATGCTTGGGAAAGCCTTCTATATCTAATGCAATACATGTGTTTATTGGGTGCTAAGCTTAACTGGCAATTCCAAGGCCAAGTCCAAGCAAGTTTTTCCTGCACTTTTTTTTCAGCTAAGCAACAAACAGTTTTAATGCAGGAGGGATTTGTATAGCAAGTCCATAGCATAAAACCAACAAAACGTGCTCCTCCAATCCACTAGCTAAGTAATTTCCTGACTAATGGGGTGTATCCTAATGGGTTCCCCAATACAAACAACACTTGTACTTTTTTAGTTTTCTATCAGTAGTCAGTCTTTTCACCCAGGAGAGAGTAGGAGAGAGAGCCTAGAGCATCAATCAGCTCACGTATATAAAGGCCTGTGCACAGCTTAGACCAATCATTAGGTTTGCTTACTAAATCAGATGTGGACCTAGGAATGGAGTCTTTATCCCACCAAGACCGTTACAAATCTTCTGGGCTCAATGACCCAGACAGTTCTTATTACTTAATACTGAGTAAACTAAAAACTTGTTTGCTCTATTTTATTCATACACCCTGGAACCCCTCATCATGTGTAGGTAAGCAGTCTAGATGACCCATATACACCATCCACAATTCTGCAAGTGCCTAATTATAATATACAGTATATATATATATATATATATATATATATATATATATATATATATACACACAGTATCTCACAAAAGTGAGTACACCCCTCACATTTTTGTAAATATTTTCTATCTTTTCATGTGACAACACTGAAGAAATGACACTTTGCTACAATGTAAAGTAGTGAGTGTACAGCTTGTATAACAGTGTAAATTTGCTGTCCCCTCAAAATAACTCAACACACAGCCATTAATGTCTAAACCGCTGCAACAAAAGTGAGTACATCCCTATGTGAAAATGTCCAAATTGGACCCAATTAGCCATTTTCCCTCCTTGGTGTCATGTGACTCGTTAGTGTTACAAGGTCTCGGGTATGAATGGGGAGCAGGTGTGTTAAATTTGGTGTTATTGCTCTCAATCTCTCATACTGGTCACTGGACATTCAACATGGCACCTTATGGCAAAGAACTCTCTGAGGATCTGAAAAAAAAATTGTTGCTCTAAATAAAGTTGGCTTAGGCTATAAGAAGATTGCCAAAACCCTGAAACTGAGCTGTAGCACAGTGGAGTGGAGATCATGTACTAAGCGCCATATATAGAGGTTGTCTTTGGGAAATAGAGGTATGAGTGCTGCCAACATTGTTGCAGAGGTTGAAGGGATGGGAGGGTCAGCCTGTCAGTGCTCAGACCATACGCCACACACTGCATCAAATTGGTCTGCATGGCTGTTGTCCCAGAAGGAAGCCTCTTCTAAAGATGATGCACAAGAAAGCCCATAAACAGTTTGCTGAAGACAAGCAGACTAAGGGCATGGATTACTGGAATCATGTCCTGTGGTCTAGTGAGACCAAGATTAACTTATTTGGTTCAGATGGTGTCAAGTGTGTATGGTGGCAACCAGGTGAGGAGTACAAAGACAAGTGTGTCTTGCCTACAGTCAAACATGGTGGTGGGTGTGTCATAGTCTGGGGCTGCATGAATGCTGCACTGGGGAGGTACGGTTCATTGAGGGAACCATGAATGCCAACATTTACTGTGACATACTGAAGCAGAGCATGATCCCTTCCCTTTGGAGACTGGGCCGCAGGGCAGTATTCCAACATAACGACCCCAAACACACCTCCAAGATGACCACTTAGTGCTAAAGAATCTTAGGGTAAAGGTGATGGACTGGCCAAGCATGTCTCCAGACCTAAACCCTATTGAGCATCTGTGGGGCATCCTCAAATGGAAGGTGGAGGAGCGCAAGTTCTCTAACATCCACCAGTTCTGTGATGTCGTCATGGAGGAGGGGAAGAGGACTCCAGTGGCAACCTGTGAAGCTCTGGTGAACTCCATGCCCAAGAGGGTTAAGGCAGTGCTGGAAAATAAAATATATTGACACTTTGGGCCTAATTTGGACATTTTCACTTAGGGGTATACTCACTTTTGTTGCCAGCGGTTTAGACATTAATGGCTGTGTGTTGAGTTTTTTTGAGGGAACAGCAAATTTACACTGTTATACAAGCTGTACACTCAATACCTTACATTGTAGCAAAGTGTCATTTCTTCAGTGTTGTCACATGAAAAGATATAATAAAATATTTACAAAAATGTGAGGGGTGTACTCACTTTTGTGAGAAACTGTGTGTATATATATATATATATATATATATATATATATATATATATATATATATATATATTTATATATATATACACACTTTATTACCAAAAGTTTTGTGAAACCTGCCTTTACCCGCACATTAACTTTAATGGCATCTCAGTCTTAGTCCGTAGGGTTCAATATTGATTTGGCCTCCCCTTAGCAGCAATAACAGCTTCAACTCTTTTGGGAAGGCTGCCCACAATGTTTAGGAGTGTATTTATGGGAATGTTTGATCATTCTTCCAGAAGTGATTTGTGAAGTCGGGCACTGATGGGTGGATGAGAAGGCCTGGCTCACATTCTCAGCTCTAATTCATCCCAAAGGTGTTCTATTGCATTGAGTTCAGGACTCTGTGCAGGCCTTGCTTTGTGCACTGGTCCAAATCATTTGGTGGAGGGGGGATTATGGTGTGGGGTTGTTTTTTTAGGAGTTGGGCTTGGCCCCTTAGTTCCAGTGACGGGAGCTCTTAAGGTGTCAGCATACCAAGACATTTTGGACAATTTCATACTCCCAACTTTGTGGGAACAGTTTGGTGATGGCCCCTTCCTGGTCCAACATGACTGACCAGTGCACAAAGCAAGGTCCATAAAGACATGGATGAGTGAGTTTGGGGTGAAGGAACTTGACTGGTCTGCACCGAGTCCTGCCCTAAACCCGATAGAACACCTTTGGGATGAATTAGAGTGGAGACTGCCAGGCCTTCTCGTCCAACATCAGTGCTTGACCTCACAAATGCGCTTCTGGAAGAATGGTCAAACATCCCCATAGACACTCCTAAACCTCGTGGACAGCCTTCCCAGAAGAGTTGAAGCTGTTATAGCTGCAAAGGGTGGGCCAACTCAATATTGAACCCTACGGACTAAGACTGGGATGCCATTAAAGTTCATGTGCATGTAAAGGCAGGCGTCCCAATACTTTGGTAATACAGTGTGTGTGTGTGTGTGTATATATATATATGCTTTATACCTAGTTATTAATTTTTATACAGGATATACAGTAGCAAAATTAAATTGCATGCAAAAGTGTCTCTAGTGTACAGATGCCTAAAAATTGAGGATCTTCATTTGTGACACTCATGGGGACTAACTATGTATCATGCTAATTTTACTGACAAATCATAAACAGGTTTGCTGCAGTCCCAGGCAAGGAACCATTTTTTTTTAGTGGGGATTGGGTTACACTCACCTCTTCAATAAGGTCATTTAGCTGGGAGTCAGTGGCCCAGGCCACATCCTAAGTGCGAATTGGGGGCCTCTGACCCCTGCTCCGATTTCTGTCTACCCCCAGTGTGGCATATGAACTCTTGCAGAGTGTTCTGACCTCAGTGTGTGTTCTTTTCACAAACAAGACATGCGATCAGTCTGCAGCCCCACTGGTAACACATATTATTCAGTTGCATAGGCTTAGATTTACATTTTAGTATAAAAAATAATAACCATCAGATCCTAGTTAACAGTTATCAGTTACTTGCAGAAAAGCAAAGTCGTACTCAAGTCTGTGAACAAAAGATTCCGGGCAGTGTCAGCAACAATCTTATGGTTTTCTACTTTTGGCTTCCACATAACTGTTTGGTGGGCAACCAATTGGACAGATCACAAAACATGAACTGATTGTTTTTTTAACCCATGATCAGTGGCACCTACAACACAGTTGGTAATGGAGATGCACTGAGCAGTCATATTATATAGGCATGTCCAACTGCACCCTAACATCCTAAAGCCCTGGTGCCCAACACACAGCCCGACAGCTCCCTATGTGCCTTCCGAGTCCTGGACTGGGTCCGCCACCTGTTGGGTACCTGCAGATTTTGCAGAGCTGCAGCAGGGTGCTGGGGTTAAATTGTTTTGTGCATTTCAGCACCCAGCACTGCAGTAGAGACAATACTGTCGGATGAAGTAAACTCTACTCTGCCTGACAGTAGTATCGTCCCGGCCTCATTGGGGGGAGAGCAGAACAAAAGCATGTGATTGGGTTAAGTTAAACTACCGATCCACTGACCACCGATGCAGATGGGAGGGGTTAAAAAGCACTGCCACTGACCACCAATGTGGGGGATTAAAAAAAACTGTTACTAACCACTAACATAAAGGGGGGGGGGAACACTGCACTGAACTCCAATTCAGGAGGGGGAGTTAAATAACACTGCTACAGAGCACTAAAGCAAGAGGAGGGGGATTGACACCAGTGCTGGAGGGTATTATTGTGGTCGCTGAAACCAGTTCTGGGGGGTAAATTTATGGACACTGACATTAATGCTGGAGGTTATTATTGGGGTCACTGACACTCTGGATCGCCAATAGGGGGGTACCACCGGTCCTCTTGTAGAGGGCCAGGGCAAACAGGGGGGCCCTGGCAGCAGGGGGAATCGGAACAGCGCGGAAGGGGAGGAATTAAAGGTTTTCCTGTGTTGCACTCTGCAGCAGCTGTGAGCTGGTTCTCAATCTCTTCACCCTTCTGGCTTTTAGCTGCTGCAGGGAGAGGCACGGACATAGTGTGATGTAGCGGGGAGCAAACTATAGCACCTGATTTTGCAGACTTGTCTCCTGCTGTCCCAGACTATTCTGTATCCCCCTAGTGCTGGGCTCGGATTACTGATGTAGGAGCCCGTAGGGGCTGCTGAATATAGTGGTCTGTCTGTCACCCTGCCATGCCCGGCATTCAACTCTCAAGCTCTCAGAGTCATTGAACAGTCCAAGCACTTGTTTTTTTGTATTTTATTGAGGGGATTTAACTTGGATGGGGATGGGAGATATGGGATGCGCAGTAGAGTTTAGCACAACTTGCTTGGGACTACTATATACAATCGGTATATACACTCCAGTGTTCTCTCCGGCACTTCTCTTGCTTAACCACTTGACCACTGGGCACTTAAACCCCCTTAACAACCGGACCAATTTTCAGCTTTCAGCGCTCTCACACTTTGAATGACAATTACTCAGTCATGCAACATTGTACCCATATTGAAATTTGCGTCCTTTTTTTCACACAAATAGAGCTTTCTTTTGGTGGTATTTAATCATCGCTGGGTTTTTTATTTTTTGCGCTATAATTAACCACTTCCTTACCGGCGTATTGTAAAAATACGCCGGCAAGGTGGACTCCCCATCCTAACAGGACGTCATATGACGTCCTGCGGTATTCGCCGCTCTGCGGGCCCCCAGGGGCCCGCATCGCG
>BLSH010224685.1:678083-689890 GCA_018402905.1 Glandirana rugosa
TCTCGCCAACGAATTAAGACTTAGCGCGAAGGGCGCGCGGGGGACCCCGCGCGTGTGCCCTTGTAGGCACTGTCACGGATGTTCCCGTGTGCGCGCCCCAGGGGGCGCGCGGGAAGCGCGATTCAGAATTAAGCAACCGCTCTGTAGACGTCTATTGTCTATAGAGCGGTTGTTAAGTGGTTAAGACCTTAAGCCCCGGTTCACATAGGTGCGATCTGCAATATTGCATGTGATTCGCACTGCACTGTTTTGCAAATCACATGCGATGTCCGTGTGATGCGATTTCAGCCATACAGATCGTATGGCTGAAATCGCATCACATCCGGACTAAACTCGCACAGGACCCTTTTTTGCGTCAGCACCAGAATCGGACTGCATGGGTGTTCACACCTATGCGATCCGATTCATGTCCGAACTGTCAGTTCGCACTGCGATATGTGAGCTGAAATGGGGCTGTCATTAAAAATATATTGACACTCCCCTCAGTTCGCATGTGGCAGTGTGAACTGCCGTGCCAGTCAGGTGCCAGTCAGATGGGAACCTGCAGTGGATTTGCAGGGTTCCAGCATTGCACAAGCGTGAACCGGCAATTACACCATTACTCCCCCAGCACTTCACTTGCTGCAATTTCCCAGACTAGTTAGCACCACGTGGTTAGGCCTGACACTAGCTCAGCCAGGCCTTACTGAATTGCCCTTTTGCAGGCAGGGACCTTGGGCCCCTATTGTGTATAATGGTTCCGGTTCTAACTGTCCTCAACACAGCTACTGCTCCCAGTAAGCTCTCTTCAGGCCCTGCCAGCCCTCATGGCTGCAGCTGCCTCTTTCCTCTGCCCCTCTTCCCACAGTCCACTCTTCTGGTTCTGCACCCATCTTTGACTGCTAACTCCCAGTCCTCTCAGGTGGGTCTTCCCAGTCCTTCTGACTGTGCCTTACTCACCAGCCTTCCCGGCTGCGACCAGTTGTCCTCCCTGGAGCCTCTCAGCAAAGCACTCTCCCACTGTCCTCTCCTTGCTCTCTCTTGTGCCTCCGGTCCAAGACCTTTTCATGAGTTCTTGAAAGTGGTCCCGACTGCTCCTGAGTGCAGGTCCAAGGTCACCCCCCTAGACTGGGGAGCTACCTTTTTGCCCCGACAACCTCAGCACTCTCTTACTCCATCTCTTCCACCTGACAAGTCCTTCCCAGCTGGGCTGACCCTGGGTATTTAAGGAGGCCTGCCCCCTGCCAATCCAGCTTGGGGATTGGTCAGAGCTCCTCAAATTACTACAGGTGGCTACACCTCCCCTCTCCACCCCTCTTTCCAGGAAACTCCAGAGGCTTCTGGAAGGAAGTGGGAGCTCCTGATGACACCACCTGTGAATCACCCAGCCCTACCCTGAGCCACTCCCAGCCCAGAATTAAAACAAAAACAGGTCTAGCCATCAGCCAGGCCTGCCTAAAATTTCCTACCTTTCAGAAAAATGTATCCTCTAGCACCTACCTACCTAGAGGGTGCTACACTGACATTACATTTCTGAGCCTAAAGAAAAGCATTGTGGGAGCTGTAGTTTTCTGAACAAAGATTGATGATCTTCAGAACTGACCATGGACTACAAATCCCAGCAAGCCATCAGCTCCAGGGGAGAATTGTGGGAGGGACTATAAAGGGATCTGCTGACCAGGCCCACACTCTCTTGCTTCTTGGATCCCATCGTGTGAGCCCCATCTCGCCGCTGTGCGGCCTACCACGCGATGCACAGTCTACAGCTCCAGCCCCAGAGGTTCGCTCTGCAGCAGCGCTGAACACCACCGAACCAGTCGGTTCACTGAGTCAGCAGACTGATCGCCATCCCTGTCCATCTGCAGCAAGGAGAATCGTTTGATCGATCTCCGCGAGGCTACAGACAACATTGGATTACATAGAGGATTGCTATAAGACAGAACCAGCTATTTTGCCGTATTCACCATCACTTTGCCACATTAAGGAATTCTTGTTCTATAAGCTCCAACTGCCGGTGAAGACAGTGCAAGGCCTTGCATTTAGAACATTGCTGTTTATTATTCTTAAAGGGGACATGTTACTTGTATCTATAGTAAATTATCTCTCATTAGGATCAAAGGTATTATAGGCCAGCCAGGGGTTCCTCTTTAAGTAGAAATATTCCTTATATCCACCAATAGCTTCCTCAAGGGACTCATTTTGTTACTGTGTATATTGTTATCATTCACTTGTCATTACTAACTGTTATATGACGACTAAGTATTATTTCAACCTAGTCTTGGCTGTAACCAGAACTTGGCAGACTAATCCTTCATTTAAATCTCTCCTCTTGAGTAAGTAAAATCTGAGAGTTAAAACTACTTGCATTGTGTCTGAGTGTTATTTAAAGGTATACACAATATGTCTGAACCTAGAGTGTCAGAGGGGCTGAAAAGTTCACAGGGTCAAGCTGCAAAGAAGAACATGCTGCTACAAACAACCCCTGAGGGGTTTGTGCTACCTTTGGGGGCTCGTCCGGGATGTTCTTTGTTGCAGACCCTAGTCTGCTTAGGCTCAAGCCAATGTGGGAGCAGGAGATGGACCCAGCTGCTGCAGTCACCTGGGGGGATACTTCAAGGAGCCCATATGGAGTGAAGCATTGTTCTGGAGATCTCAGGAAGTGAGTACCCTGTGAAAGATATCCGACAGTGGGTGAGAGCCTTAGTCCCAGAGCAGAGAGCCTACATCCTGGATGTGAAGGTAGAGCTTACTCTGGACTATGTTTGGGTGCTGATGGAGTCGCAGGAAGACATACCTGCCTGTTTCCGGGAAGAAGAGGTGCCCTTAGCGAAAGGAGTAACCGTTTGTGTGGTTCCACTGCAAGTGGGGATAGAGGCCACGGAGGGACAGCTGCCACCACCAGTTAGTGTAGGGAGCACAGGACCAGCTAGTCCAGACTCCTGTGGGGCTAGTGCTCCCCCTGCCTCATTTTATACGGACATGAGCCAGCTAGTTGAGAGTCTGGCGAAAAATGGCTCCGGCAATGCCAATCAAGGATATAGTAGGCTTTGGTTCTGCTCAGGGCAATTGCCCACTCCAGCTGGAGAGGAAGAATTTGAGACCTGGATGAGTCAATCCTTGCAGGCAATAGAAGAATGGACAGGCTGTGAAGCAGCAGCAGTTGAGCGAGGCTCTCAGAGGCCCAGCGGCTGAAGTGATTCGTAATCTGCAGATGGGAAAAAAGATTGTTGCTATGGATTACATAGAAGCTCTGTATACTGTATTTAGAAGGGTGGAGAAGACCTCTGATCTCTTGTATAAATTCAATCACACTCACCAACAAAGAGGGGAGAAACTCTCAGAGTATATTTTTCGAGTAGGCAGGATGCTACACCAGATTATTCACAAGAAGGGCATTGACCTAAAGAATGCTGACCAAGCCCGCTTAGACCAGGTCTTACAAGGGGCACAGCCAAACCATCCCATTGTTCTGAAGTTATTGCTGAACAGTCATTACCTACCTGGAACTGATGAGAGAAGTACGGGAGGAAGAAGCCCTTTTGGAAGAAAAGAATCAGTGGACAAGAGAGCTGGTTGCCAGTGGAGGAAAGAGAGAGAAAGTGTTAGGAAAGGATTGGCCTGGTGAAGTCATGCCCTTTTCTGGACTCTTTTTGCCGTTTTTGCCGTTCATGCGCGTCCACGTATGCGCGCCCGTGCCGGAAATGGCCCTATTTAAGCTTTCTGCACCTGTCTGCAGGTGCTGTCCGTTCTACAGCATCTGAGTACCTGTGAGCTTCAGCTCTCCTCCCTGAGACCTGCTTCCTGTGTTGTTCCTGTTCCTGTGATCCGACTCGGCTTGCCCTGACTTGCTACCTGTCTGCCTGCACCGACCCCAGCTATCCACGACCATCCGTTTGCCTGAACCCTCTGTACTTTGCCGCCAGTCTGTTAACGAACTCTGCTTGTACTCTGACTACTCTTTTGCCTGCCCCTTTTGTGCCTCTCTGACCCACCAGTTGCCGACCCAGCCTGCACGACCATCCTTCAGTCTACATGACCACCTGGAGCCTCACATCACCACCAGTGACCATCCAGCCCTCGTGCCATCCCGCACTCTGGGACTTCCTATCTACACTATCAGGGGTCCCCAAATCAGGTGTGTAAGAGTGGTTGTTCCCTGCTAAGACAGACTCCACCACCAGGATCGTGACAGAAAGTGTCTGCCTGCGTTGGCCAAACCGAACCTATCTTTTCTGATGAGGACAGCTAGGCTGAGACAGAGTGGGAAGTGCCTATCCGTCCTGACAGTAAAAGGTCAGTCAGCAAGTCAGAGCCAGTGGAAATGATGACTCAAGTTGCGCAGGCTCATACTCAAATGTATCAGGCTTTGATGCCAGTAATGGAACAGAGATTTTACCCAGGAGGTTTGAAGTCGCCCCAGACCAAGGAAAGAAGATGCTTTGGATGTGGGGAAACTGGGCACTTCGAGGCTAAGTGTCCCAAAGCAGGAATCAGTCCGGAATTGCTTGAAGAAGTATTAAAAGCATTACAGAAGATACTTTTCCCAAGGAAGAAGGGAAACTATCAGGGACCTCAGTGAAGGAGCCAATTGAGCGTCCCAGGAAAAAACGGAGCTCCAAAGTTCACAAAGAGTGAAGGCAGAGGCAGCGAGCAAGATCTTTCACTTGCCCTTCCTCTCCTATGCCTACACCCAAAACTGAGTCACTGGGGAAGAGGAGACAAGAGGTCAAATGCACCCCCACCCAGACGAGACGTCGCTGGGACTTTACAACCGCCAAGGAAGTTAGTTAGGGCACAGAATGTAGGGTCCCAAGCAAGAAACTTGCCAAAAGACTTCATAGGGCCTTCTCCAATAGTTCCACCTCAAGTAGAAGGGATCTACACCAAAGCACTACCCGACACCGGAGCTCAAGTGGTGCTGTTGTATTGGGATTTCTATGATAAGCACTTGAATCATATCTCATTGTGTAAGCTGGAAGAGCTAGAAATCTGGGGTATTGGTTCCCAAAAGTTCCCGTACGATGGATATATCCCTATAAAGATAATCTTTTGATCATTCATTGGCCGGGAGGCCGGAAATGTTTGACACGTTGGCAGTTGTCTGCCCTTGTCCCCCAAGGAGGTTGCTCGCCTTTTTGGCCATAAAGGGTTCGGCTGTGGAGAAAATTCACTGCCAGCTGAGGCCGGCTTTCCAGTGTGTGGTGCAGGAACAAAGGGCACCCGCTGATGGAGTGGGAAGACTGGCGACTAGACACTCAAGAGAGAGTGTTGCAACCTGGAGAAAGAGCATATATGAAGGCCACTGTCAAGCTGTCTTGGAACCAGCCGGGTCCTTTTGTGTTGGTAGAGGCTGACCCATTGGAGGAAGAAACTGGGATAGAGTTGGTTCCAGAAATTGTGTCTACAAGGATGTTACTGAAGAATGGCGGAAGAGTCCCCGTCAGTGTTTCGAAATGTTACCAGTCAGCCGGTCAGCCTGAAGCCCCGTATGGTGATAGGGAAAGTGAGTGCGGCCACTCCGGTGATGGCGGATGACTTGGTTAACGGGGACCCTGGAAGAGAGTCCCATGCCCAGCGTTCCACTTTGTCTCCCAGGTGGGGAGAGGGGGTTAGAGCTAAGCTAACCCGGTGGGAGAAGAAGTTCACTAAGAATTATTTTGACGTGGGTTGTACTAAAAGTGCACAACACCGAATCCAACTGAGTGAAGACAAACCCTTTTGGGAGAGAGCTCGGCGGATGACTTTGAGATGTTTTGGGAGCAGTTGGCCGAACTGAAGAAGTCTGGGGTCATAAGGAAATCCAGGAGCCCTTATGCATCCCCTATTGTGGTGGCAATGGAGGTATTTGCCAGCACACCATGGATCGACAAGGTAGCGTCCAAACAGATTTTATTGCATGATCACAACACAAAGCAGTACAACATTTTGGAGCCACACAGGACCCTTTCATTGGGCATGCCCTGACGAAGGGGCCCTGCGTGGCTCTGAAACGTTGCACTGCTTTGTGTTGTGATCATGCAATAATATCTGTTTGGACACCACCTTGTTGATCCATGGTGTGCTGGCAAATATCTCCATTGTGACTTTCTGAGCCAGTTCCCAACTGGTTGTTGCTGCAGCGCCCAAACCTTTAGAGCTTATCCAGTAACGTGTGCAATGGGAATACGGTATACCCCATTGTGGTGGTGCGCAAGAAAAATGGAACTATTTGGATGTACATCTATTACTGAACTCTGAATCTAACAACCATCCCGGATCAGTACACTATACCTCGCAGAGAAGGCGCATTGCAGTGTCTGTCTGGAGCAAAATGGTTCAGCGTGTTGGATCTGAAGAGTGGGTACTACCTGATATCTATGCATCCTGATGACTGAGAGAAGACAGCATTCATCAGCCTGTTGGGGTTCTTTGAGTTTGACCATATTCCGCAGAGACTAGCGGGAGCCCCAGGTACCTTTCAGAGGTTGATAGAGAATACAGTGGGAGACATGAACCTGATAGAAGTGCTTGTGTATTTAGACGACATTATTGTTTTTGACAAGACATTAGAGGAGCATGAAGCATGACTTGAAAAGGTCTTTCAGAGACTTCATGTGGAAGCTGTAATTGGAGAAATGCCATTTCTACCAGGCTTCAGTTACTTATCTGGGGCATGTGGTTTCAGCTGAAGGGGTAGCCACGGATCCACGAAAGCTGGAGGCTGTTACCTCTTGGCCTTGACCAAGGACTGTCACAGAACTGATGTTGTTCTTAGGATTTTATTCCTACTATAGAAGATTTGTGAAGAACTTTGCACAAATTGTGAAGCCCCTGAATGGCTTGTTGCAAAGGGAGTGAACGAAAGCTCACAGAAGTCAAATTCAGGGGGGCCAAGGAGGCCACGCGAGTTTGTTCAGGATCAATGGACCTCGGATTGTGAAAAGGCTTTTAGACATTTGAAGGAGAGCCTCACTGAAGCTCCAGTTTTTGCCTACGCTGATTCTTGTAAGCCTTATGAGTTGCATGTGGACGCTAGCCAAGATGGGCTAGGAGGAGTTCTATATCAAGAAGCAGAAGGGAAGCTTCATCTGATTGGTCACTCAATGGTCAATGATGATTGATCATTGGGATCAAAGGTATTATAGGCCGGCCCAGGGTTCCTCTTTAAGTAGAAATATTCCTTATATCCACCAATAGCTTCCTCAAGGGACTCATTTTGTTACTGTGTATATTGTTATTCATTTGTTATTACTAACTGTTATTTGACGGCTGTAAGTATTATTTCAACCTAGTCTTGACTGTGACCAGGACTTGGCTGACTAATCCTTCATTTAAATCGCTCCTCTTGAGTAAGTAAAATTTGAGAGTTAAAACTACTTGCATTGTGTCCGAGTGTTATTTAAAGGTATACACAATATGTTTGAACCTAGAGTGTCAGAAGGGCTGGAAAGTTCACAGAATTAAGGCTGCACAGAACATGCTGCTACAAACAACCCCCTAGAGGGCAGTGCTACAGTATCATTCTGTAGTTCCCCCCCTCTGCACTGATCCCCCTCCTTGTCCTGCCCACATCTGATGCCCCCTGTGTGCCCGGGCACCCCTCCTGCACACTGCCAGCTTTACTGTTGAGGGCACACAGGGGGATGTGTTACAGTCAGGGTGAAGAATGGGTGAAGGGGCCAGTAAATATATAATTTTCTGAATGGACAAAAAGAGTGATCGGCACTGATCACTCACTCTGTTCATTCATAACTGAAGCATAATAAACTGTGTTTACTATGCATCAGTTTATGAATGAACAGGGCTTCTGTCTCCTGTTTATTCATCTTCAGAGGCTGCAGAGAAAGGGATTGAAGAATCGGTGTCCTCAATTCCTTTCTCTAACTCAAAGGTGAGATGTCAGGGGTCTGTTTAGACCCCTGATATCTCACCAAAGCACCCCCAACAGCATTGTAAAGGGAAAAAAAATAATTAAAAAATGTAAAAAATAATAAAATTGTAATAGAATATTGAAATAATAGGAAAAAAAAAATTTAAAAATTGCAAAAAAAAATAAAATAATAATTTTAAAAAATCAAGGGCTTATTCACACAGATTCTCTGGCCCATACAGTGTTAATGAGCGGTTTGTGCAGCTGCAGCCGTCTGTTACTCTATGAGGATGCAGCAGCTGTATGACCACAACCACGGGTCCTAAATAATAGCTGTGCAGGTATGGGTGAGTGGCACCAAATGCACACTGTCAGTGTTTGGAGGTCATACATCTGCCCCGTTTTGTTTGTTTCCGCTAATAATGATCTTAGTGTATTTTTGAGAGAAAATATTGTTTTAATATCTTCGAGGAGTGGTGGGCCCTGTCAGGTAGGATGCACGGGGCCCCGTTATTTCTAAGAGCAGCCCTGCAGACACTAATGCTGGAGTTATCATTACAGTCACTCACTCCAATTCTGGGAATTATTATTATCGCTGACACTAATGTGGGGGATTATTATTGTGATCATTGGGGGGTTATTATTGTGGTTACTGACACCAATGCTGACAGTTATTATTGTGCCACTGACACCAATGCTGACAGTTATTATTGTGCCCACTGACAACAATGTTGACAGTTATTATTGTGCCCACTGACACCAATGCTGACAGTTATTATTGTGACCACTGACACCAATACTGACAGTTATTATTGTGCCCACTGACACCAATGCTGATAGTTATTATTGTGCCCACTGACACCAATGCTGATAGTTATTATTGTGACCACTGACACCAATGCTGACAGTTATTATTGTGACCACTGACACCAATGCTGATAGTTATTATTGTGCCCACTGACACCAATGCTGACAGCTATTATTGTGCCCACTGACACCAATGCTGACAGTTATTATTGTGTTCAATCCCAGATAGCAAGGATAAAATTTGCCACACATTTGTGGCAGTGTTGAATTGTCTGTTAACTTGCTGCACATTTTCACTGGCAAGTTGTACACTTACAGAGCCCTGGAAGCACAAGTTCTAGTTGACACTTTTACAATTTGTAGTAAATTTGTGTGGCAAGTCTCTTGCACGAGCAAAGTTGCAGTGATGCATCTACAGCAAGAGCTCTGCAAGTCTACAGCATGAAAATTCAACCACAGTGACCCCTGTGGTGGGATGATAATTGCACAACATAACTGAACCAGAACTTGCAGCAGACTTGCAGAATGTTTGCAAAGGAAGTTGATCTGGAGTCATGCAATGCGGACTTGCTGCAATTGTGCAACAGGCTTGTGAAGCCTGGCAAGTCTAGCAATAGCTTAGCAAGTCATTTTCAAACTTGCAGCACAATTGCTTGTTATCTGGGATGCCACAAATGGTGGGGATTATTATTGCAGCCACTGACACAAATGCTTGGACTTATTTCTGTAACGCCAATGCTAAAAGGTTATATGGTCACTGACACCAATGATGGGGATTATTATTGTGATTTATTGACACCAATGCTGGAGGTTATCATTGTGGCAACTGACACCAATGTTTGGGCTTTTATTGCGGCCATTGACACCAATAATGCTTTCAACTTTCACTTGTTGAAGTAAGTTAAAGCCCATGCATTTTCAATGGGCTGTCTAAGGCCTGATTCACATCTATGCATTTTTAGTGCTTTTTACATTTTGCAGATTTGCAATACAGTCCATTTAACCACTTCACCCCGGAAGGATTTTCCATGTTAGGACCAGAGCACTTTTTGCGATTTGGCACTGCGTCGCTTTAACTGACAATTGCATGGTCGTGTGCCGTTGTACCCAAACAAAATTTGCGTCCTTTTTTTCCCACAAATAAGACTTTTTTTTTGGTGGTATTTGATCACCTCTGCATAATTTCTGATCACCGCTATAAACAAAAAAATTTGCAAAAAAAAAACAACATTTCTTACTTTTTACTAAAATACAAATCCGAAAAAAAAATTGTATTCTTCGGTTTTGTCTGATTTATATTCTTCCTCATATTTTTGGTTAAAAAATCGCAGTCTGCGTTTATCGATTGGTTTGCGCAAAATTTGCCGCGTTTACAAACCATGAGAATTAATTTCTGGCGTTTTTACAATTTTTTTTTTTTACTGCATTTTTATCAGGACTTTGATATTGGGGTGGACGTGTCGGACATTTTTGATACTTTTTTGGGACCAATGACATTTATACAGCGATCAGAAATTTAAATGTCCGCTGATTACTGAATTAATGCCATTGGCAGTGAAGAGGTTAACCTGCAGGGGGAGATCTAGGGGTTAACTGTGTTCCCTAGGCGTGTTCTAACTGTGAGGGGGCTGGGCTACCATGGGCATAAGAAATCTAACTGATCCCAGTGACAAGGATACATGCCCACTGACAGTGCGGGGAATTGCCATGTTTACATCGGCGGTTCCCCATTCTTTCTCTCTGGCAGGTCATCGCGGCTCGCCGGCGGACATCGGGTCCACCTGAGCCACGGACACACTCCTGCAGAGTGCGGCGGGCAGGAGAGCGCGCCGGCGCGCTTCCACCCGCTAGCTGCTCACGCATGAGTTGCGCTTATATACAAGGTGATATACAGCGGCGGTTGGGAACTGGTTAACATGGTTTCCTATGGAACACGTTCTGTAGTGCAAATCTTCAAAATGCAAAAAGCACTAAAAATGCATAGGTGTGAATCAATGCACCTCATAGCATGAAATCTGCTATTCAGTGGCCCATTGGAAGCGTTGGGGTCACACTTGAGGTCCTCTATAATTTTCACTTTCCTAAAGGCTCACGTATCTTGCATTTGTTTTCAGATCTTCTGCTGAGATTTATTCTACTGAGCTTATCCAGAAGTCCTCGTGGATTGGATTGTCACATCATATTGCAATGGAATCTAAATATACAAATGAATATACCAAAAATAGCATTTTTATTATGTTATAGAAAAAGCTTGTTTTCTATATAAAAAAACAAAAAAACTACTGTCAAGCTCCGTGATGTCACCAAAATCATAACCAAAGATTCCATAGTCTCTGCCTAGCAGCAGCATTGTGCTTCATGTCCTAGTAGACCGGATAGAATCATTTTCTTTTTAGCAGATGAAGTCCTTCTAGTAAACTTCTAGTGACAGCATGAGAGAATCAGCAAGGTGCGACCAGGATGCAGAGCCAGCATGTGTATTGGAAAAGTTTAACAAGCCCCCATTATACATAGAAACAAGATTTTTTTTTTTTTTTTTAACATTAAAACACATTAATGCGATTATTCAATAGGCTGATCTCTTTCACATGTGTTACTGAAAAAAAAAAAAAAGTAAAGTAAAAAGTACAATGACAAAGACAATGCTTTTACCCATAAAGGATACATAGATATGTTAGTTAAGAAGCTGTTGTAATTGGCACAGAGTTCATGATGATTCACTTTTTGGTAATACCTTAAATTCTGCCAGAAGTGGATTTTAGTGGCAGTTCCTTGCAGACAGTGAACAATGGAGCAGCACCAGTTAGGTAAGGGTTAATCGGCTCGTAGTCACAGTTGGAAGTAATTGGATTGTCTTTCTCTGGCTCACACACACACTTTGCTGTCTGGTTTTCTCCCTCTCTCTTTGCCCCCCAATTAAAATAAAATGGGGGAAATAAGCCATCACATGGAACAGCTTAGTGCTTAGCTGCAGTTACTCGTGCTCTGCTGATCAAACGTGGTCCTGTACCCGGCCATGCAAGGTGAGGTCAGTTTAACAGAGGTGAGTGGAGGGCCACTATAAGGACAGGTCACCAATATTATCCACGTTATTCTAAATTCTACACTACAGAAAGTGCATTGCTCCCCTTCCATACTAATGCTGGAAACACACTGATTACATGGGGGCGAC
>BLSH010224685.1:693979-704135 GCA_018402905.1 Glandirana rugosa
ACGAACCGGTCAGGCAGTGGAAATGGGAGTCGAAGAAATCGTTCCGTCACCAGTAGAACCTCCACACAAACCCCAGCAATAGTACTTGCTAAAGAAGCTGAGGGTAAAGGTGACGGACTGGCCAAGCATGTCTCCAGACCTAAACCCTATTGAGCATCTGTGGGGCATCCTCAAATGGAAGGTGGAGGAGCGCAATGTCTCTAACATCCACCAGCTACGTGATGTCATCATGGAGGAGTGGAAGAGGACTCCAGTGGCAACCTGTGAAGCTCTGGGGAAATCCATGCCCAAGAGGGTTAAGGCAGTGCTGGAAAATAATGGTGGCCACACAAAATATTGACACTTTTGGTCCAATTTGGACATTTTCACTTAGGGGTGTACTCACTTTTGTTGCCAGCAGTTTAGACATTAATGGCTGTGTGTTGAGTTATTTTGAGGGATAAACAAATTTTCACTGTTATACAAGCTGTACACTCACTACTTTACATTGTAGTAAAGTGTCATTTCTTCAGTGTTGTCACATGAAAAGATAGAATAAAATATTTACAAAAATGTGAGGGGTGTACTCACTTTTGTGAGATACTGTAAGTGTTGGAAAACAACATAAAGGTAGGTAAGGCAAGTGAATCTATTTTTTCTCAACTTGCGGGACTTTAGTGTATTTTAGAAGGATCTAGAAAACACATAAACCAATCAAGGACTGCCCTTTATCCTGGCTGAATTCCAGGTATGATCCTTTTTGCATATCTCATACCTGAGGGCCAATTGGGGAAGCTGACGGTGGTACTACAGTGATAGCCTCAATTTTCCACCTTTGGCTTCCCCTCTGCATACTAACTATAGGGGTTGGCGCTTGGCAAGGCGGCCTTTCATAAAACACCTTGTATTTTTTTTCAATGAATACAAAGCATTCTCTGATGGAATGCAGTGGACTGGAGGGGCAGTGACCTCACAATCTCCACCTTGTCCAATCTCAGACAGCCTTGTATTCATTGAAAAAATACAAGGCGTTCTATAAATGGCAGCAGTGGCTTCTATCTAAGTTCTAGATAAGCCATGCCAGAAGTTCCATCTATAGATGGATCAAAAGTTGTCTGGTTCCTGCTAAACTGGCTGAATTTCGATTCATCTATGGCCAGCTTAAGTACCTTGGATTCAGGTGTCAGCCTTTTAAATTCCCTAATACAGCAGCACCCAGACTGGGAGAGGGAGAGGGAGCACCGGAAGCCAAATAGGTGTCCTGCATGCAGATCTGCTGACAAAGAACCTACTGACAGAAGGAGATGGGAGAGAGATTACCTTATCCGTCCACCTCTGCCCTTTCACTATCCAGTCAGCAGACTGGGGGCGAGGAGAGGACACCAATGATGGGGTATTATTGTGGTCACTGACACCAATGCTGAGGGTTATTATTGTGGTCATTGGCACCAATGCTGGGGGTTATTATTGTGGTCACTGACACCAAAGCTGGGGGTTATTATTGTGGTCACTGACGCCAATGTGGGGGTTATTATTGTGGTCACTGACACCAATGCTGGGGGTTATTATTGTGGTCACTGACACCAATGCTGAGGGTTATGATTGTGGTAACTGACCCCAATATTCGGTGTTATTATTGTGGTCACTGACACCGATCCTAGGGGTTTATTATCGTGATCACTGACACCAATGCTGGAGGTTATTATTGTGGTCACTGACACCAATGCTGGGGGTTGTTATTATGGTCACTGACACCGATGCTGAGGGTTATTATTGTTGTCACTAACACCAATGCTGGGGGTTATTATTGTGGTCACTGACACCAATGCTGGGGGTTATTATTGTGGTCACTGACAATAATGCTGAGGGTTATTATTGTGGTCACTGACACCAATGCTGGGGGTTATTATTGTGGTCACTGACACCGATGCTGAGGGTTATTATTGTGGTCACTGACACCAATGCTGGCGATTGTTATTGTGCCCATTGACACTAATTCTGGGGGTTATTATTGCAGCCTCTGACACCAATGCTGGGGGTTATTATTGCAGCCACTGACACCTATGCTTGGGGTTATATTTTCACTGATACCAATGGTAGGGGTTATTATTGCAGTTACTGACACCAATGCTGGTACTTATTTCTGTGGTCAGCAACACCAATTCTGAAGGGTTATTTTTGTGGTCAATAACCAATGATGGGGATTATTATTGTGAATTATTGACACCAATACTGGAGGTTATTATTGCTGCAACTGACACCAATGCTTGGATTTTTATTGTGGTCACTGACACCAATAATGACTCCAACTTTCACATGTACAACCAGCCTACCCATAGATGAACTAGCCAAATTTCGATCCATCTTTGGCCAGCTTAAGTACTTGAATTTGGCTTCAGGTACCAGCGTTTTAAATTCCCTAATACAGCAGCACCCAGAATGGGAGAGGGAGAGACAGCACCGGGAGCCAATTAGGTGTCCTGCACACTGATCTGCTAACAGGAGGAGATGGGAGAGAGAGGACCCCACTGTATTTCTCAACTGTAAGTTCTATCATCCGTGTGGTTCCATATCCTTATGGTGTGATGGAGTTTTATAAATCTCACAACTGGATGCACAGAAATACAAATCCTTTGGCATGTCCCCTTACATGTATTTCATTTGTGTACTTAGCTGTTTGCCTGGAGTTCATCTTTAACGACTTGCCGGCCAGCCACAGTATATATACTGCGGCACGTTGGCTCTAATGCGTGAAATGACATATCCCTACGTCATTTCCTACAATAGATACTGTGGGTGAGGCCCATGGGAGCACCCGCGGGGGTCCAGTGGACTCGATGTCCGCCGGCCACCTGGGATTGCGGTACAGATAAGCAGAATGGGGATCTGCCTATGTAAACAAGGCAGATCCCCGTTTTGACAGGGGACAACATTGACATCTGCTGTTCCTAGTGATCAGCAAGAGCGATCTCTGTGTTGTCCCAATGAGCCCATCCCCCATACAGTTAGAAAACACCCAGGAAACACAGTTAACCCTTTGATTGCCCCCTAGTGTTAACCCCTTCCCTGCTAGTTTAATTTATACATTGATCAGTGCATTTTTTTTAAGCACTGATCAATGTAATAATGTCATTGGTCCCCAAAAAGTGTCACTTGGGGTCAGATTTGTCCGCCGTAATGTCGCAGTCCCGATAACAATGGCAGATTGCCACCATCACCAGTAAAAACATTTTAAAAAAAATAGAAGACCATAAATCTATCACCTATTTTGTAGACGCGATAACATTTGCGCAAACCAATCAATATACGCTTATTGCGACTGTATATACTAGAAGTTGTCCCTAAAGTTGTTTTAGAGTCAAGTGGGGAACCCATAATACCTATACTCCAAGTTTTATCCCCTAATAAAAATACAAAAACATTACACTGGACTTTTTGACTTAAGTGTGCCTGGGGAGATTTGGTGTGCCTGGCTGTGCAGGGTGGGGAATCCCTTTTCACCTGCAGCCCCTACGTGGGGTGCGCTACACCCACAAGTGCTTGTCTACCACTACTGTTCCTTTATATTGGCTTTGGAATTTACAAATGCAGAAATTATAAATTGGATGAAAGGAAAGCACTGCAAAACGCTTTTTGGTTGATAAGTAGTGAATTTTGTATATAATTATGTAGATCAGATTAAAATAAGGGACAGATGAGGAGGAAAGAGGAACAGAGGGACTTTGTCCTGATTTAGGGACAGTCCCTCAAAATCAGGGACAGTTGGAAGCTATGCATGCAACCAGATTCCAGCAGCCTTTTCACTAGAGAAGGTCAGTCGGGCATTCATGGACCCAACTGCTTCCTGGAGGTGAATGCTCATCACTTTCCTCCAGTTTTTATACACTAGGCACTATTGCTATCATTGCTAATTTATTTAAAAGGCAACAGAGAGATTCTGTAGTGCCTCTGAGGGGGAAATTATAGGGAGAAATAATGACATATATGAACATGCTTCTCCTTCCAAACTGTCACAAAGGGTGAAGAGCTGTGCCCTTGAGACCTTACATATTCATAGAATGCAAATGTCAGCATTCAACCCCTATAAAATTTGTAGTGTAATCTTTACAAAAACTCTGCCAGGCAAAAAGCACTGCAATAAGAAGTGCTTTAAGGAAATGCATAGTTTTCCTTTTATATTATTAATTTATCCATTTATTGTCTTCAGTGCTAATTATAAACTGTAATAGTCTTTGTTTCTAATTAGGTAAATATAAAATATTGGTGTTCCATTTTTGGAGGGGACGGCAAACAAACCCACCCGCCAGCCCCCCGTTCGGTCAGTCAATCAGTCAAACCCCCCACCCCGCCCACGTCGCTTGCTCATCCGCTCACCAGCCCCGAACTTACCCCATCTAGGTCACGGGCAGCTTCAGCTCCTTCCTGTGTCTCCTCCTCCTCAGCGGCTTCACTCTGCGTCACCTCCTCCTCTGCGGCTTCACCTTGCACCACCTCCTCCTCGGCAGCTTTACCCTGCGACACCTCCTCCTCGACAGCTTCACCCTGCGCCACCTCCTCCTTGTCGGCTTCACTCTGCGTCACCTCCTTCTCTGTGGCTTCACCATGCACCACCTTCTCCTCGGCGGCTTCACCCAGCTTCACCTCCTCCTCTGCGGCTTACCCTGCATCACCTCCTCTGCGGCGACTTCACTCTGCATCTCCTCCTCGGTGCCCAATACGGTCGCTTCTCCTCTCGACCAATCAGGTGTTAAGACCCGCTTCCTGATTGGCCGGGAGGAGAATCAGAAAGACAATAGCGAATATTAATTTGCTATTGTCGCACAACTGGGTGGGCTCAGGGCGCAGTGCTCTGCGCCCCGAGCCCACCCTTTTTTTAAGCCAATTAGAGCCTCAGGCTCTAATCACATGCATAAAAAAACCCTCATTGAAATCTGTGTGTCCACCGCCCTGCATGTAGATTAGGGGCCAGTCACATGGATTAGGGGGGTGCACCCTGCACCCCTTATGGATGGGCTGCCACTACAGGCAGCAGTAGGTATGCCTCAAGCTAGAGAAGCAACTTTTTGAAGGCTTTTCCTACAGCTTTGCTGTGAACGAGATCTGTAGAGGAAGAGAGATCAGATTGTAGAACCTACTGAATGACACAGAGGAGGGACTTTCTCTATCCTAGCTGGGAAGGGCTGTCTAGCTTAGTCATTTAAGTAAAGGCTGCCAACAAGAATGCAGGCTTTGCAAATCAGCTCTGCAAACCAAGTATCCCAGACCATATATTATATACTATATTGTCAAAAGTATTGGGACACCTGCCTTTACACACACATGAACTTTAATGGCATCCCCGTCTTAGTCCATAGGGTTCAATATTGAGTTGGCCCACCATTTGCAGCTATAACAGCTTCAACTCTTCTGGGAAGGCTGTCCACAAGGTTTAGGAGTGTCTATGGGAATGTTTGACCATTCTTCGAGAAATGCATTTTTGAGGTCAGGCACTGATGTGAACGAGTTAAAAATGGGTTCATACCGTGCTAGGAGTCACAATATTAACAAGCTGCAACAAACCATGCGATAAAAAACACAGTGTACCATATAATTTCAAATTGTGACACGTTCATTTTTTTTTTTTTTTTTTTTTTAAACTACCACCTTTTAAAGTGCATATCCCTAAGTAATATAATTCATAAAGATACATATAAAGTGCAATAAGGAACTAATGAAGTTCAATCATACAATATCCAAATTAATATTGATTAAACAAAATGTGTTTATACTACATGAAGTGCAAACATGCATATAGGTAAATCAATTAATCACTGCAAAGCAAAGTTCATCAGCAGCCAGTATTGATATCTGGCTCTCAGTGCAAATCCCTAAATAATATGTGGACGAGAGGGCCTGGCTCGCAGTCTTCGCTCTGATTCATCCCAAAGGTGTTCTATTGGGCTGAGGTCAGGACTCTGTGCAGGTCAGCCAAGTTCCTCCACCCCAAACTCACTCATCCTTGTATTTATGGCCCTGTTTGTGCACTGGTGCGCAGTCATGTTGGAACAGGAAGGGGACATCCCCAAACTGTTCCCACAAAATTGTGAGCATGAAATTGTCCAAAATATCTTGGTATGCTGACACCAGAGGCGTAGCTTGAAGCTTGTGGGCCCTGGGGTAAAAGTTGACCTTGGTGAAGTCATTTGGTCACTTCTCTGCATTATATTAGCATCAGAACCTGTGTAATTCATATGTGTTCGGGTTTAAAGGGATGAGGTGGCAACCCTACCCCTGGGGCCCCTCGAGAGGTGTTAAGGGATTTGTTTTAGCAATTTCTGAAGGTTTCTCTATCAGTGTTGGGGGATGGTCATCTCCCGGAGGTGTGTGTCTTTTCCCCAGTTGTAAGGGAAGTGGGGTAAGCGGACATCCCCCCGGGGGGTACAGAGAATCCCAGCTGGTGAATAGGAGACACTGAGCGGTGTCTTACCTCACCAGAGACATCAGTCCCATCGTTGCTACAGGACAGCGCTCTCCTCCTCTTAACTCCTCTTAACTCGCTGAGCTTGGTTACCATTCCATGTTGCCAGCACACAGCACAGACTCTTCTCCATCCAGGGCTGTTCTCACCCAGTGCTCCTCTCCATTCAGAAAATGGCTCACAGCTTCTCCCCAGCCAATGAGAATGGAGGGGTGTGGACTGTGGAAGGCAAACTGGAAGCCCAGTACTGGAGCGTGGCTGTGGGGCCCTAGGGCAGATTGGAGATGGACTTTGTGGAGGATATGATAATATGACAGGAGGGCCCCAGGGGCCCCCTGGAGCTGGGGTCGGGGTTGCGGTTATGACCCCTGCAACCCCTTATGCTATGCCCATAGCTGCCACCTTAAGAGTTCCCTTCACTGGAACTAAGGGGCCAAGCCCAACCCCTAAAAAACAACCTCCACGTGCTGGCTTTGCAGACTAAGGGAAAGCAGTTGTGAGGCGGTAAAACACTGCTTATCTGTGTGTTTTTACTGTTCCCCAACTGTAAATGTAAATGAGGCCTTCGCTGGCCCTTACCTTCCCAGGCTGTGCAGTGTATTACCATTATTAATTTAATGAAAAAAATGCATAACTTGATGAACATCACAAACAGCAAAGACACGCTTACTGGCATTTCCAATATCTCCCAATGCATTTTGTCTTTTTTTTTAATGAACAAATTTACATAGATGAATGTTTGACTTTAAACTGCCATTTCTTCACTTCTATCCTCTGACAATGGGTTGTGTTATGTAGCCACGTGCCCCCTAAGAAGTGGCTGGCAGTTGTGGTTCACTATCTGGCTGCCCTCAATTCCATCATATCTCAGACATCCAGAGTCAGTGAACAGACCGGCTCTTGTTTTAGTTTGTTTTATTTAGGGGATTAACTTGGATGGGGAAAAGGGGTGACTGTGGAATGCCCCAAAGAATTGCGTTACAGGACCACCTATATACACGACTGTATATACAACTTCACTTCCTCTAGCACTTTACTTGCTGACTGTTACTCCTGACCTGAAGGGAAATTTATCAGGCTCACATAACTCCTTTCCCTTCCTTGCAGCTAGCACATGGCGAGGCCTGCACTCAGTCAGCAGGCCCTCCGGACCACCCATTACAGGCCAGGATCAAGGACCCCTCTAGTGTAGCTTAGTACATTGGTGCTAGCTGGGCCTTTGATGAACTACAACTCCCAGCCCATCCCTCTTCCAGGCCACACTGACCTGCTTTCCTCTCAGTGACACTCCTTCCCCTGACTGGCTCCTGAGACCTCCACAGACTGTCCACTATTCCTCTTCCAGCCTGCTGCAGCTTGGTCTTCCAGCTCCCAGGGTCTGTCACTCACCGACTCTAGTGGATACTTTAAAGTGTCCTCTGCTGTTCTCCTGTTTCCCTGTGCTGCTCCAGGAATCAAGGTCACCCCCCCCCCCCCAGACTGGGAGTTCCCTTCTGGGTAGAGCCCTCCACAGCACCTCTGCTACATCTTCACCACTTCCACCTGAACTCTCCTCCCACCTGCTGGCAGATCACTGTATTTAAGGAGGCCTGCCCCCTGCCAATCCAGATTGGGGATTGGTAAGGTCTCCTTAACATACACAGCAAGTGACACCTCCTCATTGATCCCCCCCCTTCCAGCACTTTCTGGAACCAAGGAGAGGAGTATCTAAGGGGTGTCCCTCCCTGCAATCCCCAGCCTACTCTGAGCCACTCCCCTGCCCAGATCAAAACATTCAGGCCTGCAATTTATATCAGGCCTGACTAAATTTTGCCTCTCCTAGCAAAAAGACCTCTACAAAAACGCCTACACTTTGGGGGCGCTACAATTACATTTGTAAAAATACAGAGTATTATGTCAATCAAGGTATTCCACAGATAGCTCTCCGGCCGGAATTAATAAAAAAAAATATTATTTATTTTTTAAGATACTGATCATTTTTTTGCATATTCAAACAGGCGTAATGCGTAACAATAGAGATAATATAATTCACAAACTGTTGTCATTAAGAAAAGTAACAGTAAGGTTCTGTTCACATCTGAGCAAACTGGAATTTTGGGCGGAATCATGCAATTTCAGAATCGCTGAAAAACACGGGACGCATTTGCAATGCCATTATTTCTTAATGTCACCCCAAACGTAGTGTGATTTTATCATGACTGTCGAGCGACAAAACACGCTAAAATCACAGCAAAAATCGCACTGCCAAACGCTCCTAACTCTGTGGCAAAATTTTCTTTTGAGTGTTTCTTTTGAGTGTTTTTGGAACAAAGGGAGGCCCATTAAATGAATGGTGCCACTCCAAACACGCAGCACAGAAACACACAAAAAAAGCTAAAAAAAAGCATGATGCAGCAGCTGCCGCTACCCTACACTTAGGTGTGAATGGAGCTAAATAGTAAGACAAATAGCCGTGGTTAGTAAACTATATGTAGCCAATAATGTTGTCTCCATAGTCAACTATAGCGGCATAAGTGGTAAAAATAGAACTTTTTAAAACATTTGGGGGAACCCCAATTAGTATAAGTATGCTGGTATAAAGAGCAGTCGTGGCTGGTGAAATTTTAGGATGGGGGGGGGCGCCAGACCCCGTCCTTCCTTTTTGACCCCTCCCACTTCTCATAAGCCCCATCCCTTATAGTTTCCACCCACTGTGTCAGGAGTATACAGCCCAGCATCACCAGATAGGGTATACAGCATCACCAGATAGGGGTATACAGAGTAACCAGATAGGGTATACAGTCACCAGATAGGAGTATACAGAGCCCCAGATAGGAGTATACAGAGTCACCAGATAGGAGTATACAGAGCCACCAGAGCAGTATACAGAGCCCCAGATAGGAGCATACAGAGCCACCAGAGCAGTATACAGAGCCCGAGATAGCGGTATACAGAGCCATCAGAGCATTATACAGAGCCCCAGATAGCAGTATACAGAGCCACCGGAGCAGTTTACAGAGCCCCAGATAGGGTATACAGAGCCACCAGAGCAGTATATAGAGCCCCAGATAGCAGTATACAGAGCCACCAGAGCAGTATACAGAGCCCCAGATAGCAATATACAGAGCCCCAGATAGCAGTATACAGAGCCACCAGAGCAGTATACAGAGCCCCAGATAGGGTATACACAGCCACCAAAGCAGTATACAGAGTCCCAGATAGGAGCTTGTGGCACTGACAGATCCCCCCCCCCCCCCCGCCCCGAAGTCAGGACAAAGTCCCACACTTACCCCATCTAATAGCAGGCTGACAGTGTGCAGAGTCCGGCTTGCGGAGAGTATGCTGGCAGTGTGCAAAGCCCCGCTTGCGGATAGCATGCTGGCAGTGTGCAGAGCTCGGCTTGCAGAGAGCATGCTGGCAGTGTGCAGAGCAGGCTCTCTGTGCTTCGGCAACATCCTCTTTCTCCTCCGAGACAGGCGTCCAATAGGATCGCCTGTCTTCTCCGCCAATCAGGAAACCGGTAACATACTGGGGTTTTCCTGATTGGCTGAGAGCGGTTCCAAGTTAGAAAGGCAAATGTTAATTTGCCTTTCTAAGGGCTTTTGGTGGCACGCTTTGCCTATGGCTCTAATGAGATGCTTCATGGACACCCCCCACCGTAGTAATTCATGCAGCCGGTGCCACAAAGGCGCCAGCCGCATGAATGGGGGGGTAGTCATGGGCGGCCATGGATAGATTCAT